>JAHBCN010020488.1:0-15042 GCA_019359885.1 Listronotus oregonensis
AGAATATTTCTCATTTAAATCTGATGTTTAGTACCAGGTGTGCATTAAACTTTTTAAAGTAACTTTATCAATTTTTCCAGCACTTAGTTAAGCAGGAAATTGTATTATTCACAGGAAATATTACTATTCGGACCTCACGGGTAAACTGTAAAAAAATGAATTGA
The DNA here is from genome assembly GCA_019359885.1 of Listronotus oregonensis. Lineage (NCBI taxonomy): Eukaryota > Metazoa > Arthropoda > Insecta > Coleoptera > Curculionidae > Listronotus > Listronotus oregonensis. The sequence goes on from JAHBCN010020488.1 coordinate 165, forward strand.
ATATATAAAATTTCTTGGATTTATTTTTTTTTTCCTACAACTGTTAATATGCCGTGGTTTGGACATTTTCAATTGCTATTTTTCTGAAAACCAACAAAGATAGGTAAAGGATATTTTAGGTCTGTATTAGAAATATCTTGTAGAATTTGAATCCTAAAATATAAAGATATTATATTTATTAAAAAAAATCGGCATTTAATGACCCAATATATCCGAAATAGGTTTTTAATAAGTTTTTGTTGGGAACCGCCAGAGTTTCCCAAAAATGGGACCCTTGGTTCTGGTTCGGGGTATAGCTACTGTTTTTATTACTGACTTTTATGAAGTGACAGATCCTTAAAACAGAAAAGAGAAAACCTCCCAAAACACAAAATATTTTAAACCATCCACTATTCGGTGGAAGTCCCAACGTTATCAAATTAACTAAAATAAAATTTAATTTTGTATTTTTTTATATTATGTATATATTTATATATATATATATATATATATATATATATATATATATATATATATATATATATATATATATATATATAAAAACAGGTGCCACGTTCAGTGCATGCATGTGCATGCAGATATCTCGGAAGTCTAATTTTACAACTTTCACTCGGATGTTGTTGGGGTTTGGGTTTGACCGGCACAGCGTTAGCATCCATGCACGTATTCGTTTGCGTTTGCGAAAAGCGTTTAAATAGGTTTATTTATTTTTGACGCCAAGCTGATCCAGTTGTTCGCGGATGCGTTTAAATGGAAGACGACGATGGCGGGGATTTATTTTAATGTATAATTTGATAATAAAGAAAGAAGCTCGTAAACGAGAAACAGACAAAAATACTTTATTACGAACTTTTTATACCCTGCAGTACTCGCACTAATAAAAACAGAGCAAAAACTTTCCTTTTGGCAGTGACCTAGTGAATTTATGATTTGACGTGTCACTGTTGAATTTTTGGTTTTATATTATTAAGTTACATCTGCAGGGTGCATGATAAATTTAATATGGAAACACATTTTAGCAGATAATTCTAATCTGTTGGCTGAAAAAGAGCCCGCTTGCACATTGGGACAACTCTTTGTGCTTCTCAAAATATCTAAAAAAATTTTTTAAAATAATTAGGAGAGCCATATATATATATATATATATATATATATATATATATATATATATATATATATATATATATATATATATATATATATATTATTAATATATATATATATTTATATATATATACAGTCCACGATTCTGAGCATGGGGATCTCGGAAACCGTAAGAGATAAAGTCGGTTAAATTATGCGTTGCGCATTTAGGTGTCAACACTTGGAGATATCCGAAAAAACGAAATTTGCTGATTTCGTTTTTTTTTCAATTATTTGGGTATGGAAAAAAAAACCATTTCTCATGTCCCTTCTTAAGCTCTCAAAATAGCTTGAGAATTTTCTGTAGACGTTTCCTTCCGTTAGACCATCATCAACTTTATTTTTAAATACAGCCCTTTGGGTTTTTTTATTAATTTTTTGAACCCCTTATTATCCCAATTAAAAATGTATAACACTTAATATTTATTAACAAATTGGAACGCCCCTATAAGAAATGATTGTGTTCCTTGTCTTCTCATTGTCTCTTAGGAAAATATTTTTTTTAAAGAAAAATATTAAGTGTTATACATCATTGTAATTGGGATTTCTCTTAAAAAAATGCAAAAACAATTAATGCCGCATTTAAAAAAAAAAAGTTTGATGGTTTAAAAAAACGAAACTTCGTACGGAAAATTCTAAAGGTTTTAGACCTTAAAAAGTGGCCAGGAAAGTGTCTTTTTTTTTCCATATCTCTTTAAATAGCGTCAGAAAAAATTAAAACGAAATCAGCAAATTTCGGTTTTTCGGATTATCCGGTATAATTTTACAACTTTCTGGCATGTTGTTAGGCACCTAAAGCCAACTTTGCCATAAAATCGACTTCGTACCTTTGGTTTCGAATCCATGCAGACTCAATCTTGGCACCCTTTTTATATATATATATATATATATATATATATATATATATATATATATATATATATATATATATATATATATATATATATATATATATATATATATATATATATATATATATATATATATATATATATATATATATATATATATATATATATATATATATATATATATATATATATATATATTAAAAAGTGCCAGTTCGAGTGCATGGGGATCTCGAAACCGTAAGGTCAAGTCGATTAAATTAGAGAGTTCGCATTTATGCCTAAGGTGCTTAGACCTGAGCACCACGCACTGATCCACCGCGAATGCCCCGGTAAACGGTTATGCGCGCACGCTCACGCTGTGTGTTTCTTCGCGAATAGCCCGGCGCGATCCGCCGGCTGTCGGTCTCGATCGATGCTCAAAAGAATTATTTGGTTCGGAACGTCCAGTTTGAACGGGTTGGGACTGTTGGGATTCTACGGACGCACGTCTTAACGGGCGTTATTTTAATTTGAAAATGGGTAGTCCCAAGTTTTGCTTCTATTTCAAATTCGAAAAACTTTTTATATTATGGGATTTAGAAAAGAATATTACTCTAAAAAAAAAACAAGATGTTGGCAAGACTTGGAAAATTTAAATATTCAAATTTAGATAGTGCGGAAGCAAAAAAAATAAAGGTCTTATGGGATCGTGTCATAGGAAAAAAAATAAAATTAGGGCCAGCATTGAAACTGGGGAAAAAAATGACATGCATATGTATATCGGTGTTCTATGCCGGGCGGTACAAAGAAAATCACCTGTAAATTTTCAAGTAGTAAAATTGGCTCTCCTAATTTTTTAGACAAAATGTTTTTTAGATATTTTGAGAAGCACAAAAGTTGTACCCAATGTGCAAGCTTGGGCCCTTTTCAAAACAAAATTACGAATTATCTGCTAAAATGTGTTTCCATATTAGTAACTTATCGCCCCTGCAGATGTAACTTAATAATATAAAACAAACATTAACAGTGACATCAAATCATAAATTCACTATGTCCTGCCAAAATGGAAGGTTTTGCTCAAGTTTTTATTATTGCGAGTACTGCAGGGTGCATAAAAGTTACGTAATAAAGTATTTTGTCTGTTGTCAGTTTACGGTTTTCTTTATTATCAAATTATACATTAAAATAAATGCCCCGCCATCGTCGTCTTCCTTATAAACGCACTCCTGCGAACAACGGATCAGCTTGTGCGTCGAAATAAATAAACCTATTTAAACGCTTTTCGCCGCAAACAATGCGTGCATGGATGCAACTGCGTACGTGCTCAGGTTAAACCCACCTTAACAACATGCCGAGTAAAAGTTGTAAATTCAGTACTTGGAATTCCGAAAAAAAGAAATTTGCTGATTTCGTTTTAATTTTTCTGACGCTATTTAAAGAGATATGGAAAAAAAAAGACATTTTCATGGCCACTTTTTAAGGTCTCAATTTGAGGTTTTCGAGACGCGTTTGTTAAACCATCATCAACTTTTTTTTTTAAATGCGGCACTTAATTGTTTTTGCATTTTTTAAAGAGTTAAAATCCCAATTTCAATGATGTATAACATTAATTTTTTCTGTTAAAAACTTATTTTCCATAAGAAATGAGTAAGACAAAAGGAACACACATCATTTCTTATAGGGGCCCCATTTTGTTAATAAATATTAAGTGTTATACATTTTGTAATTGGGATAATAATTGGTTCAAAAAAATTAATAAAAAACCAAGGTCCGTATTTAAAAAATAAAGTTGATGATGGCTAACGAAAACGAAACGTCGTACAGAAAATCTCTCAGCTGTTTTGTAGAGCTTAGAAGTGGCCATGAAAAAAGTGTCTTTTGTTTTTCCATATCTCTTTAAATAACGTCAGAAAAATAAAAACGAAATCAGCAAATTTATATATATATATATATATATATATATATATATATATATATATATATATATATATATATATATATATATATATATATATATATATATATATATATATATATATATATATATATATATATATATATATATATATAATATATATATAAAATTTTTAAAAACACAAAATCCGAACCAACTAATAAGTCATTTATGACAAAACGTCATAAATAATGGAAAAATAAATAATATAAAAAAATACAAATTAAATTTTATTTTAGTTAATCTTGATAACGTTGGCAGACTTGCCACCGAATCGTAGATAAGTGTTTAAAATATTTTGTTTTTTTGGGGGTTTTCTCTTTTCTGTTTTAAGCGATCTGTCACTTCATAAAAGTCAGTAATAAGCACACACAGTAGCTATACCCCGGAACCAGAACCGAAGTGGTCCCATTTTCGGGAAACTTCATAGGCGAGTTAACCCAACAAAAACTTATTAAAAACCTATTTCGGATATATTGGGTCATTAAATGCCGATTTTCTATATAATAAATATAATATCTCGTATATATTTTAGGATTCAAATTCTACAAGATATTTCTAATACAGAGCCTAAAATATCCTTTACCTATCTTTGTTGGTTTTCAGAAAAATAGCAATTGAAAATGTCCAAACCACGGCATATTAGACAGTTATAGGGAAAAAAGAAAATAAATTCCAAGTAAATTTTATATATTCAACTCATTTTTTTTACAGTTTACCCGCTGAGGTCCGAAGAATAATATTTCCTGCTGTAATAATTCAACTTCCTGCTTAACTGAGAGTGCTGCGAAAATTGATAAAGTTACTTTAAAAAGTTTAATGCACACCTGGTACTAAACATCAGATTTAAATGAGAAATGTCTTTCTAAACATTTGCATTTTTAAAAACTTTTTTTTCTACGCAATAATTGTTCAGATATGAACCCTTTTGTTTACCCATATAACTGTGGTCATTTGCATATTTTCAATCTCGAGCTGTCCCTGGACAGGGTCAGCTCGTATACCCCGGGATCTGGACCAAAGAGGTCCCATATTCCAAAAAGTAGTAAGGCGAGTATCCCAAAGAAGACAAACTAATATATACGGGGTGTTTCACTTAAAATATTTAAATTTATGCCACTTTCTGTTAAACCGGAAGTAAAAGGTAGATAATGTTATATTCAAAATCGGTATCATATGACACAATACATCATCCCAAAATTTAGAAGCGTTATATTTTAATTCAAGAAACTAAAAGGTTTAGTAGTAAGTATATTGTTTAAAAAATTTAAAAAAAAACAATTTTTGGGACAAGGTTGCGCAAAATAATTACCAGCTTTCATTACATTTCCTCACAACTTACATTGTATTCCTGCGACTATCTGATTATTGTCCTGAAGCGCGCGATATCTTAAGCGCTCTTGGTCCTGCTTCTAAACGTCACATCATCATCGTTGCCATCCCTTCATCGGTTTCATAGCGCACCGCGACGCATCTCGGTCAACCATTTAGTTCGTCGTCGACATCTCATGCAAAACGTGCGCCAAATAATTCATAATCGTTTAATTTATTTTTCCACATACTTTTCTAAAGTTAAAAATTTCCAAGGACAATCTTAAAAATAACATTATTAAAATTTCCGCAAGGTTCGTGAATCTTTAAAGTGAACTTTCGAAGTGTCCCGCAAAGTTTGAAAAACTTTTGTCTTTGCGTAATTTGTTTTGGAGTTGTTTTTGACTGGTAACTGATGGTATAATAGTTCAAAACACTTGAAAACGGACAAAATATATCATGAATATTTTTATTACTTCACTTTAAAATAGTTGTCACAAAATACTCGACTTTAGTTTAATTATTAAAGCAAATATTATCTAATTAAACTTTTAACACTACCTATAACCTGGAACATGAATTGTTACTAACAAAATAGGTATACAAATCATATTTTTTATTACAAAATAACAATAAAACTTTTTAGTATAGACACAAAACTTAATATTTTGTAATTTACTACTATGTTATTTATAATTTGATATTTTGCGCGCCAAAATTATAATTATTTAAAAATAAGAAATCGCATTAATAGTTTAATGAGTTTTTCCACCTGATATTTTGATTGTAAACCCAAATTTTCACGTTACATTTATTTGGCAATTGATCTGCGTATATTAAAATTTGTCGCAATTATATTAAAATTGTATACATAATATAGTCCAGCAAAATTAAAGTTTTTTGCGTTCCAATACCATTAAAGTAATTTCGCCAAAAATTATTGCCAACTTATTAAAACGAAAAATTCGTATGCAATAATACCTACAATTTAGGGTTCAGTAAACCATTTGATTACTAAAATTCTTAGAAAATCTCGTTTTCATTCCCTCAATAGCACTTTACCTCCCTAGGGATGTAAAATTTTTTACCTTCCTGTTCCGGCCTAGCATGCCAATTAATTTTTGTCCTGTTAATGTCAATTTCTAAAGTGATTTTAAATCTGACGTTATACTTTGATAAGTTTTTAATGCAGGGGTTTATTTAAATAATTTAAACCACAATTTAATAAAAGAACGTAAAATTCAAATATAACTTTTAAAAATTTGAATAAAAAGTAGTAGAAAAAATAATATACATTCTTCTAGAGTAAAGTGTATTTCCTCCCTTGGATTTTAATGCTCTTCGCTTCGCTTCGTGCATTAAATTATCAGCGGGAGGAAAAAGGGCACTTTTTTCCCTTTTCATGTAATGGGTATTTAAATATTAAGGGCGGTAAGTGTAGTTTACCGCCCGAAAGTGTTTGAACACCGACGCGACAGCGGAGGTTTTTAATATTTAAGGGCGGTACTACACTTAACGCCCAAAGTACTTATTACGTTTTATGAACAATCGGATGTACTCAGTTCCAAAATAAATTATTTTCAAATGACATTCATCTCACATTATTTTTAAAAATAAACAGTCTTCCCCTGTATAACATTCTTAAAGTTGGCTGGAGTCATGCTAGGTAAGTACCAAAACAATCCTAAATTGAGCATGGTTGTTTAAGCTGGTGACCAAATTACTTACCGCCTTAGGGGGGTATATTGAACATCTGTCCGTCTTTTCGAATATCAAAGCTGCAGAACTTTTTTTTTAATTTGGTTTAAGGGTGATTTTAATTAATTCAAAAACTTCCAGGTAAATGATATGTTTTAAGGGTACTTTCTTCATTATAAACTGGAAAATGTTTGTTGCGTACCCTATTTAACAAAATGTTGATAAAATGGTTTAAGAAAGTAAAATAACGTTAATAAATTAAACCATTTGACATTAATAAAGATAGTTTTTAATTAATTTTTCCGGCGATCGTTTATTTACGAGTAATATTACTGTATACAATATTGTTACACAATAAAAACAAATTTAAGGGCATCATTTTTTATTATTAAAAGATTTAGTATAGGCAACCAAATAAACACAAAATCTTTTTTTGATTTGGAAACATGCCATTTTCACCCCAACTGACCTAAATTAACTAGATGTTTTTAAGATCTGTTTTACTAAACAATTTTTGTAGATAAGCGATTTTGTCCTAAAATATTATTGTCAATTATCCGCGAAAAATAATTTGTTGCAATAATAAAACAATAAGTAAATACTGAAAATTAATTTTATCAAATAAACCTAATACACACGGAAAAAAGAATATACTAAATTTAAGCATAATAATATTAGTTTAAGGTTATCTTAGCTTTGTATATCCCCAAGACTATATCGTTTTAATTTGAGAATTTAAAATCTTCATTTAAATTTATTTAAATTAAATATACACATCGTTATTTGTAACATATGAAAAATTATTTTTATGCATGCAATTGAATCAAATTCTTACTATAAAATTTAGAATAAGATATCAGTAGCTCAGCATAAGTCGAAAGTTTCTTTAGAAATAAATATATGATTTTGTTATATTGAAGATTCACCAATCTGAAAAGTTAATTGAAATGCTAGTATGTTTAAAATAAAATATGTACTTTAAATCTGAGCCTAAATTGTATTTCTAAGAATATGATATACTCAAATTAAATATTTAAATTTTGGTTTTATTATACAAATCTTTGGTATAGGTAGGTTTTGTTTTATTTAGTGATATTGTAATATTAAAATGAAAATATTAACTATTTAATTTAATAATTTTAACATGTTCGGTTTAATATGCTGACATTTTAGAACTGAAATATGTACAGGGTGTAACAAATTCGAGTGTATCCATGGGGATTTTGGAAACCATGGAATACGAAGTCGGTTAAATTAAGGCAAAGTTGCGCATTTATTGCGAACAAAATGCCGTTTAAAATGTGTCAGATTTTCGAATAGTTCCAAAGATATACGGGAAAAACCAAAATTTTTAAAAATGTATTTTATTTTTCTAACCCTATTTATTACCGATTTTAGTTAATAACACATTCACATAGCCACTTTATTTCCGCTAAATATTGTGTTTTTGATTTCCCATTCAACGTTTCGTTTTCTGACGACCATCATACTTTATTTTTTTTTGTGTACGCCATATAGGATCTCTTTCACTCTCATTACTTTTTGAGCTAAGTACCGAACCACAAATCTGATATATTATGCAAGTGTGATACATCGTTGAATAGGTCATTCAATAAGAAACTCAAAACTAAAAAAAAATCCAATATGGCGTCCACAAAAAAAAAATAAAGTTAATGAAGGTCGTCATAAAATTAAACGTTGAATGGCAAATCCAAAAACATTTAGCGGAAATAAAGTGGCTATGTAAATGTGTTATTAATTTTAAAATCGGTTAATAAAAGGTTAGAAAAAAGATCAATTTTGAAAATTTTATTTTTTTTGTATATCTCTGGAACTATTTGGAAAATTACACAATTTAAACGGCATTTTGTAGGGCAAAATAAATGCGCAACTTTCCTTAATTTAACCAACCTCGTATCTCTTACGGTTTTTAAGATCCCCATGCATACACTCAATTTGTTACACTGTATAATACATTTAAAGAAGCTGCTGCACCAATAACTGAACACATTCTTTTTAACGTATCCGGATTTTTTCCGTATTCAGTCAATTTTAGTAAAATAATGTTGTATATGACCTCAACACTGTTGACCTAAACAACGTTACTTTCATTAAAATTGGGAAAAACGAAAAATATACGGTTACTTTTTAAAAATGATAAAATCCATTATTACGTTTAGCTAACATTAATATAGGTATACAATTTTTTAAAGTTTTTCGCTGTGTTAAAAAGTCCATTATAATTATAACAGGTTTAGCTGACAACTACAAAAAACAACAGGTAAAAAATCTTAACGTTTATTAAAAAAATATCTTGCTGAAGCTTTTTAAAAATCTGTTAAATAAAAAAATATTTTTCATTATAGAAGAATTAACTTTAAGTTCTACTTTCTTGGAAAAAGAAACAGTCTTGTTCTCAACTTCGTAACGAAATAATAATCAGTTCAGCTATTTTTCTTTGAACAGTCATTCGAGGCCCAACCAACGGGATTAGTTTTTTAAGAAGGCCTTCGGACAACTCTGGCAACTGGTCTTCCTCCGACATTTTCTAAAAAAATAAAATAAACATTCGAAATGCTAAAATTAAAATATTAAGCAACATATTTTTCTGTAATAAGTAAATAGGTGGGTACATCAGATTTCTATACCAACATACAGATAAATAAAAATAAAATATAAATAAAATGCATGTTAAAATTTAATTTAAAAGTAAATTAACTCCTATACATACGTACAGGGCGACAAACTACAAGTACAAAGTGTTTTAAATATAATTAATTCAAAAACTGTTTCTCAAATCGTATACTACGTTTTCCTAGGTACTCTAAACATTTAACTAAAAAGGTAAAGATATAGGCTTATACAATATATAGAAAGCAAGATACATAATATGTATTATTATTATACATTTTATTTGTAAGAATTTTTTTCTAAACAGGTGCAGTTTGGGGTACCTATATAGGCTAAGGGAGTCAAAGTTTTAAAATAATATACTTAACTAAAAGCAGTTTGCTTAGAATAGCTTTAGTCAATTTCATTTACCCATATTCCTAGTTGGCAAGTTTTAAAAAATGTAACGCGCGCCAATGCCTTTCAATTCTATTTAAGATTTTTTGAATAGTTAAATAAAAAAAAATTATTTTAAAAATAATGCCTAAAAATATACAATTTATTAGACATGTAGGTAGGTATATGTATATATTGTTTGTTAGGTATACTGAATTTTTATCACACTCTGTACCTATTCTGTAGCCTGTAACAATATTAATGGTTTATACAGTAGTTTTTTTAGTCAGTTAATATCTAACATTTTATATAAACATGTTTAGTTATGAAACAAAAGCGTATGCTCCTATAGGTAAGTTTATTTAAATAAAAATGCCTGTTTTGGTGACAATTGAAATCTATCGACCCTTGGTTTTTGGACAACAGTTTTATAAAACAATGGTGTAAATACTTACCTAGGCTTGAATAACACTATCACATCCCCACTGTTGTAAAATGTCTTCAACTCCCATTATTTAATCGTACAAACACCCAAAACAAAAACACGTGCAACGGGACTAGAACAGTCCGATTAAATTTCGCTATACCCTTCACCTTGATCTATAATCACAAGAATGACCGGGCAAACCAAGCACCGCCAATTTCCGGTGCCAATTGGGGTACATCGTAGGTGGACTTTCTAGAAATGAAAATTTCCGAATTTAAAAAATTTTATATTTAGATTATATTGCAAATATATTCTCAAATTGAGCAATCCAAATGTTTCAAATTGAACATACAGGACGCGTTCTTTAAATGATATGTCATTTTAATTGTAAATGACCAGATTTTATTTTAAAAGTAACTGAAATTCAAAGTAAAATTATGTGTTATTTTAAACTGAAGAACAAAGAAGTTCAAACCAAAATCATGAAAGTCTTAGCTCTAGACTGTATTTTTAAAGTGAAAATATATTCTGAGGATATGAAATAATTTTATTAATCATTTTGAAATACTTCTTTTAAGGTGGCTTTCTTCAAATAAGAATCGGTATTCTCAATTTAAATAAATATAAACAAAAATATCTAAATACTCTATTTGATAATATGTTTTTTTCTGTGCAGTTCGTTCTTTGACCGGTACAAATTTATAGTTGTCAATGCGTTGGGTCCACCTATGTAAAAAAGCCCTTATACCCAAATTAATTTTTCTTCAGGTCATCAACTCGTCCTCTCTTGTAATAGCAATTGCCCTTTAATTAAAAAAGGGTAACCAGCAAACAGTAGACTTTGGGAAGAGATAGAGAAGTCGAAGGGTGTTCAATTGGAAAAAAGAAAAGGTGTTTGCTACAGTATATATTTTAAATCTTTCAATATTTTTTGGCTCAAAAACATTTTTAAGCAAGTGTATTATCCTGATTAAAAAGCACTCTATTTTTTATAAAAAAGGTCATTTGAATTTTTTTTTGATCAAATTAAAAAACAATAATTACCTATTTTATTGTATTTTAACTTCGAAAAACAATCTGAATAATATGTACCGATTATAAGCCATAACTTTTAAATGTATAACTTTTTTTTGCTTAAAAATGCTTTAAAAATATTATTGTTAAAAACCAGAAAAATCTGTCTAACAAAATGTTTCAGTTTTGCTGGCAACCTTAACCCAATTTACATGCATCTTTTTAGTTAGTACAGCTGTAAAATTCTTATCTGTATCCCTTTCTTGACCCTATAATATTAGCTCATATCAGCCATCTCTTTATTAAAAAAACGTAGTGACATGTTGAGTAGGTTATATTTTTACTATAATATATATATATATATATATATATATATATATATATATATATATATATATATATATATATATATATATATATATATATATATATTACAGGGTGATTCACGGTCGATGGTAGGTTAGACGTTTATGGAAAACGGGAGGCAGAATTTTCTGAAAATTTAGCATCTTACATTTTCTTACCTGTTCTATCGATCTAAAATATTTTCAGCATTGTGACGTTGCCGCTTCTATCAAAAAGTCCTAGAAACTTTATTTTTTTAAATGGAACACCCCCTATATTAACAAGTTTTTATATTCGCCCTTTTATTATAATACTTTTTTGTTAATACCTATACCTATACCTATCTCTATCGGTTTTCGAGATAAAAAATAATTTGTGTTAAATATGGCCCAAAACATGGCCCTCCTTAAACTTAAGTAAATTAGTGCTCTCAATTCATGAAAAGTTGATGTTTTGGTTTTAGTTTAGACAGACACGATGTATTTAATTTACACCGAGAAATCGACTCCATATCATACAGGGCGTGCTAAGATTACTATTATTTCCGTTATTGTTAAAATGAGTCAAAAGATCATATTTTTAAATGAAACCCCCAGAATATTACTTAATAAAATAAAAGATGAAGAAGAACGCTTTAAGATGACATATCATGTCCCTATACCTAAATCATCAAGTTTCTTTTTAAAGAATTTAATTTTAAGTAACCATGGAAATATCAAGCTTATGACAGTTTGGTGACTTTTATAAATAACTTATAAACAGTTATTGACGGTGTTTAAAAAAATCTCCCAAAGTTAACGCAAATATTGATTATTCAAACAAGGTTCTTATGAAATTATTTATTTTCCACGGACAATGTGATCAAATCATTGCCAGAAGTTGCAGAAAATTTAACCAAATGTATCCTGAATTAACACCAATGAACGAGAGGAAGTTTGTACGACTACAAAATAATTTCATTAACTATGGCTCAAATTTAAAAGCGCCTCCAACATTACCAAAACCTGTTACTTCAAATGAATACAATATTGTTAACTTTTTGGGCATATTTTTATGCATATCCAGAAGCTTCAATTCGTAGTGAGAAGAAGATTTGGGTGTATCATATGCTTCAGTACAACGAATTTTTGGAAAATCACGAAATGCATCCGCATAAATTTACTAAAGTTCAAGCCCTAAAAGCGGAAGACTTTGAACGTAAGTGCATTTTGCGAAACCCTTTTAATATTTACACAGGAGGATCCAGAATTTTTGTCAAAAATAATTTGGAGCGACGAAGCAAAATTTACGAGGGATGGGATTTTTAATAGAAGGAATAAGCATTTTTGGGCTGATCATAATCCTTACGTGACAAAAGAAATGGGGTTTCAAGAAAAATTTGACCTAAATGTTTTCTGTATTTTAAAGAAGAATAAAATTAGCTTTTTTATTTATGATGACATACTTAATGCTGAGAGATTTCTCGAAATACTAAGGACGACTGTTACCGATTTCGTCGATAATTTGTCTTTAAAGGAATATAGGAATTCGTGGTTTCAACTGGACGGAGCGCCAGCTCATTGCACTCAGGAAGTTTCCAGGGAACTTTATGAAATGTTTGACGATCGTTGGTTTAGGCGTTTAGGGTCATGAGATTGGCCACCGAGATCACCCGATCTCACGCCGCTTGACTTTTTTGATGGGGTGTTTTGAAAAAAACGGTGTACATTACTCCAGTGTCTACTAAAGAAGAACTGCGACGGCGAATAGTGCGGTGTATTGAAGATCTGGATCCCCATCAAATTGAAAAAGCAACCACGAGTCGTGTACAAAAGCACATTCTAAAATGTTTAGAATGTAATGGACAACATTTCCAGCATTTATTGTAAAAATTTGTTATTTTGTTTACAATTTTGTTATTTTTATTTATTTTAATTATGCTACATTCTGTACTTTCACATGTTAATTGAATTATTTGTAATCAAACTTCATAAGCTTGATATTTCCATGGTTACTTAAAATTAAATTCTTTAAAAAATAATTTTTCACAAAAAAGCGGCTTTATTAAGCAAACTTGATGATTTAGGTATAGGGACATGATATGCCATCTTAAAGCGTTCTTCTTCATCTTTTATTTTATTGAGTAATATACAGGGGGTTTCATTTGAAAAAATGATCTTTTGACCCCTTTTAAGAATAACGAAAATAATAATAATTTTAGCACGCCCTGTATGATATGGAGTCGACCTCTCGGTGTAAATTAAATACATCGTGTCTGTCTAAACTACCACCAAAACATCAACTTTATAATTAGAGCACTAATTTACTTAAGTTTAATTAAGGCCATGTTTTGGACCATATTTAACACAAATTATTTTTTATCTCGAAAACCGATAGAGATAGGTAACGGGCAATATTACAAAAAGTATTATAATAAAAAAAGGGGAAATAAAAACTTGTTAATATAGGGAGTGTTCCATTTAAAAAATAAAGTTTCTAAGACTTTTTGATAGAAGCGGCAACTTCTGAATGCTGAAAATATTTTAGATCGATAGAACAGGTAAGAAATGGTAGAATGCTAAATTTTCAGAAAAATTCTGCCTCCTGTTTTCCAAAACGTCTAACCTACCATCGACCGTGAATCACCCTGTATATATATATATATTTTATATATATATATATATATATATATATATATATATATATATATATATATTATATATATATATATATATATATATATATATATATATATATATATATATATATATATATATATATATATATATATATATATATATATATATATATATATATATATATATATATATATATATATATATATATATATATATATATATATATTATTATTATTTTACGTGTTTGCAAAGGGTGACAGATTTATCATTAAATCTTTTTATTAATATTTTTTTAAAAGTTTTTCAACACAAGCTTACACATACAAAAAATACAGTCTTATTAAGGTGCCTGCTATAAACTTTAAAATTATTAAGATGACCTAAAAAAATAATAATAAGCATCATTTGCATGGAAATCTAAAGAAAAATCATGGGTTTGTTTTTTTAAACAATTTTTTAATTATTAATTTGTTTAGCATAAAAATGTTATTTATTAAAACGTTTACAAAAATATCTAAATTAAAAGTTTTCC
>JAHBCN010020489.1:0-12129 GCA_019359885.1 Listronotus oregonensis
ATCACTTGCAAGTTATATCTTTTTAATCTAAAACTCTAAAAAAGTTATTTTTTATCCTTAGCTAAATTTTTTTTTTTTTTTTAAATAAATGATAATTATAAATAAAAGACTTAACAAAAGAGTTTAAAAAATACGGGAAATTAGGCCCTAACAAGAGATTAACTTCTGCTATATGCACATATCTGAATTTAAAAATATAGCGGCAAGGCGTAAATTTCAATGGAAAAATGATTTCCAAAAAAATATGTTTTATGTATTTTTTTTAATGCATTTTTTCAATTTTTTTGGATCAAAAGTCGTCGTTTTCTCGATAAAATCAATTTTTTTAATGGGTTTTTTTAAAAATAATCGATAATTGTTTAATCTAAAACCTTAATAACAAAATAGTATTAAAAAAAAAAAAAAAAAAAAATATTTTTTTCCTAAAAATAACTTAAAACCAAGGGGTTCCCTAAACATTACTAAGGTATTAAATTTTAGCTGAATAACAAAATTTTTTTTTTTTTTTACTGCAGACGGAGACTAAGTTTTAAGACACGTTTTAAACCTGTGTCCATGGACAAGCACTACTTTTTTCAGCCCTCTAAACTCCTCTTTAAAAAAAATTTTAAAAGGGTTTTTTTAAAAACCAAAAAATTTTTTAAAAAATTTTTAAAATTAAAAAACCAAAGGATTTATGCTTAAAAACAATTTTTAATTTTTTTTAATTTTTTAATTTTAACGCCCAAAAGCTTTAATACGGAATTTTTAAAGTTTTTCAAAGGGTTTTTTCCCCAAAAAAAATAAAAAGCGACCTTTACTAATGGAGTTAAAAAAAAAAGGGGGGAGAAGAAGCTTAATTCCAAATTTTTATGTAAAAACACTGTGATAATATATGAATTATTTGGGAAAATTTTTTTTTTTAATCATAATAGGGGTTAATTTTTAAGGTTAAATTTTTAAAAATAATTTTCAAAGAAACAAAATACTTTTTTTTAATTACTTGAGTCAAATTTTACTTAATTTTGCTTTTATAAATAAGGCAGTTATTCGCATTGAAACACTGAAACTTTATTGGATATTAATCGCATTTCTAGAGAGTTTTAATCCATTTAAAAATGTTATGCTCTTTTTATAGCATTTCTTTTATTGTTAAATAATATGTTGCAACATTGGGTCTGCAGGCTGCACTTGTTATAATTTGCCGAGTGGTTCAAATAATTTCTCTCACCACACTAAAAATATTTTTGCCCTCTTTTTATGAGGATTTTTTTAAAAAAAAATTTTTTTCAAAAAATTTTTTAAAATTTTTAAACTTTTGTCGCATAAATTTTTTTTGGCCCCCCCAAAAAAAATTTTTTATACAAACTCTTTTAAAATTAAAATTTGTTTAAAATTTAAAAAAATTTTTTTTTAAAGTTTTTACCCCTTTTCTTTTTTTACTCCATAATATTATTTATATTATTTTTTTATATATTTTAACATTTGTTTTTATTAAAGGGATTTTCCTTTTTTCGTGATTTGTAGGCTTTTAAAAAAGAAATAATATTGATAAATATGTATTATGTTTATTATACAAAGAAACAAAAATAACCTATATTTATAAAACATAATACAAAATTATGATAGCCTAACATGAAAATAAACTTCTCTTTAGTGTCATATTTTTTTTTTCCTTTATTAGTTTAAATATCAGTAAATTTGTATCAATAATAATAAACAGACATTTCTATTTAAAAAAATTGAAAGGATCGCCGGTGTTAACCCAATTAAAAGCTGTATAATTTCTTTCGGATTTTACGATTACGACGGGCGAACACAGCATTTCTTTTGAAAATTAAAATAAGTTTGATATTTTTAAACTAAACTGATAGGTCTATGGCCTCAATGCTTGTTAAATTTCCAGCTTTTCCCTTTCCAGTCACACGTTTCGGTGTCGCAACGTGAGCTTTCCCGGGCTTCGTCGGTAGAAAGTCTAAATATCGAGCTTTGTAGCCCCCAAAAATTTCAACTTTTTCACAAATTTAAACCTTTCCAGTATTTTAAATTACGAAGGGCACAAAAAATGGTGGTCAAACCAGGGACCGCTACTGGTATTGCGTACAACCAGCTGCTGTCAGTCTGACGTCCCTGGTGCTCGACACAATACGTAAAAACAACAGGGATCTAGGCCTTTACCGCTTCACAGCTCTTAGCCCCAGAAGAAGGACCCTATTAATTGGTGGCTAGTCCCCCTTCGATTTCACGAGCAAAACCACCCTCTTTATTTTTTAGTCAAAAGGACCAAAGGTCTTGTCTATACAGTTCATGTCAAAAAGGGGTCATAAGTGTTACAGCTTGTCCGCCCCGCCGAAGAGTAGATCGAAGTGAGTTGCAGCAACCCGATCTCCCCGGCACGGCTAGAGACATCATCTGGTATACGGATGGTTCCACAACCGAGCAGGGAATTGGACCGGGCATGTACAGTAAAATAAAAAATTTACAATTCTCCATTCCACTAGGAACACACAGGTTTGTATTTCAAACAAAAATATATGCTTTACTGCACTGTGCAAAAGAATATAACAGAAGGGCTTACAAAAACAAGCGGATCTGCATAATAAGAGACAGCTATACGTCATTAGTAAACCCCAAGGTAACGTCGAGGCTGACATAGAAATGCCAAAAAGAACTGGAAGTCCTGGGAGAACGCAACAGGGTAGCTCTCCTGTGGGTACCAGGACATTAGGGAATATAAGGCAACGAAAAATCGGATGAGCTAGCGAGACATGGATCATCCACACCATATTTTGGACCAGAACCTGCCCTTGGAGTTACCAAAACCACAGCACCAGGGCAAAGCAGGGAATGGATTCGAAACAAATACGAGGAATCCTGGGAAAACCTTAGTAGAATAAGACAGGGAAAAAGCTTTATAAGGGGCC
This sequence comes from Listronotus oregonensis, assembly GCA_019359885.1. Taxonomy (NCBI): domain Eukaryota; kingdom Metazoa; phylum Arthropoda; class Insecta; order Coleoptera; family Curculionidae; genus Listronotus; species Listronotus oregonensis. Next base: position 2,904 of record JAHBCN010020489.1, read on the forward strand.
CATCTGAAATAACGAAGGACCAAGTAGAAAAAGGCTTTGCATAACAGTAGGGTTGCTAACAGGGGGGAAAACCTAAAAAAGGGAAAATCTACAACATACAATGGGGACCCAAGGACGGAATTGCTCGAGGGGGAAGAAACAGCCTCCTATAATAAGATTCGACGATTGAGCCGGGTTTAACGGTCGGATATCGGTTTTTAAATTTTTTTTTTTTTTAATTTAAAAAAACGTCTTTTTTTATGTTTTAAACCATGTTTTAAACCATATCCAACGTTAAACGGGAATCTCAACTCTACTCATTCTGTGCGATGTTGAACGTTAAATCACAAAAAAACAGGCATTATTTGGGCAATAATGAGCTCACAGGAATATATCAAAACCAACGAATAAAAGGAAAATAACCAAAAAAGATAATGGGAGATTAGGCACAAAAAGCTCAACAGGCTGCGCTGCCTCCGGTAGTGAATTAAGACGACTCCCAGGAAAGAGAATGAAGAAGAATTTACAACACTTCCTTTGACAGAAATTTGAAGAGTCTTACTTAGTATTACATCCAATTAAAGTAAAATTGATATATATTTGGTGGTTCAATAATTATGCCTTTAAAACTTGATTCCATTAGAACTCTTTGGGATCAAATATCTCCAAAGAGGGGGGCCTATAGGAAAACATTTCTATGAACTTATATTATTTTTTCACAAGTTTTTTTTTTATATCCGGGAGATTTTTCACATTTTCCCGGACATCCCGTATTTATTGTGTTTTGAATCAAAATAAATTTTGGCAAGCAGCTCAAGAATTTTTTAATGATGTTATATATGTTGGGCATTTATTGTATCCAATTTTTATTTTGAAGAATATTTTTTTTAATTAAAAATGCTAAATATTATATAATATACCGTTAAAGAACGAATTTAGGGCGCAACACATTTAAAATTGGCTATTACAGGGACGTGGCTTACAATAAATATGTCGAAACAATTCCGAAACGGTATTTTTCAATACCAGATTTTCCAGTCGGCCCAGAAAGAAATGCTTATGAAAAATAATAAATTTTATTTCACAATAATAGTAACCTTGTCCTACTTTACTTTTGTAAGGATGGGATAACAAATAAAATTATGATATAACAAGGAAAAGCAATAAGATCTAACAGCAACAAGGTAAACGTCTCTGGATAATATTATTTTAAGGTTATGGATAAATGAATAAAACATGCTTTAAGTTGTCCCGAGAAAAGTACCTTGGCGCGTTTTTAATATAATTTTATTACACATTTTTACCGAGTTGTGCACTCCATTTCGAAAACAATTGCAACAAAAATTACTCTATACCAGCGACTTAAAAAGATTGACAGTAGTAAAAATAAATATTTTTTTGTTAAAATGTGAAGAAAACCACATTAATTCCCAAATTTAAATGGATCTACCTGTTGATATTTTAATGAATTAGCTAAAAAGTAGTAAAAGATGCAAATATTTTTGTTCTCTTTACAACGTATATTATAGTGTTTATTTATAAAAAAATATTAAAAGTAATAAAACTAGTATATGCCATAAAAACAATTTTCACATTAAAACTTAAATTTTTCTATTTTTAAAAGATAATATCTTAAAATATTAAATAAAGTTTTCCATTATCAAAATATATAAACTTGGCCTAGAAAACCGCATAAAAGTTATTGCGGCTCGTAATAAATACCAAATTGAAAATTATTAAAATTTTGTTTCAATGGTTTTTGGGCTGTTGGCCGGCGTCGATTTTCTGGTTGACTTTGACTTGATGCTTCGCCAACACGAGCAGTTGGCATTTTCAGAAGTTGCTTCCTGGTTGACAGTATGCGAACTACTGGGCTTTTCGAGGTCGTAGCTCGTTAATTTTTTATAGGTAATTAACCCATAGCCCTTTTACATAACATTTTTAACCACCTCTTTTTGGGCCGGGAGTAATTTTTTTTTATTGATGGCCGAAAATTTTTAGCGCGTTATTGGGTCAACTACAATCTAATACTGCGAAAATTCCAAGGGGTCTCTTTTATCTTTGGCCGATCGAAGGCATTCTTTAGTTTTCCTCGTAGGTTTGAATATTGTTTTTATATTTTTCTTTCGTAGCAATTGACCAATAACGGTTATGCCGCGCCCCTATATGGCGGATTTGGATCAGAAATGTGATTGGCTGTTTAAGGAGGCTGTGCAGTCACACACCTTGTCTTCTTACATCATGAGCCATGGCAACTGTTATCCCACTCGCACGTCGCATCTAATTCGCTAATTCGATTAGGTCCGACGTGCTAGGAGACAGCAATTGCCATGGGTATTGCATCCGCTCCCTGACACGACCACGTTTCTGCATAACCCCTCCAGGTATATATACATGTCTGGCAAACAAATTTCTTACAGGCACAAATTTTCAGTGCGATAAAAGAAGATGTCAATTAAATAGGCAACTAATCAGGCCGTATCTACCGAACGCCGGACGTTGAAGTATTGGTTGTCAATCTCATTTTTTGGAGATTTTTTACAATATTTTCGTTTTTATGCGGTCATGTTAATCATTGTTGTACATACATACATTGCGTTCCACGCATCTTTGGTCTAGACCTTTGTAAGCTTTATTAGGTACTGTAGGTGAAAGCTCGAAATCGGTGTAATATTGCGGCGTGCCAGGAAAACACGGGCTTGCCGCAGAGTGCCCGACACCCTCCACACTAGCCTCAGGCCTTATCGGCTCTTCAATGGTTTAAATATTATGTATTTAGATTTTATTGGGTCTTTAAGGGTAATATTGCAGGCGGACAGGAAGGTTTCTGTGAATTTATTAAAAATCAATTTGTGGAAAAATCAGGGTTTAATTTTCTTAGCGCTATCCTTGCGCTCTTGTCAGTGAAATATTGTTCATTCCCGTCTCTGTCGTATGGGGGTAATGAGATGGAACCCTGAGGTACCGGTCGTTCCAGAGTTCTATCTTGTGCTAGTGCGATAAAGGGGGAAATCGGGACTTAGCTACTTGGTCGACCGAGGTTCGGTTGCTTGGTCGGCCCAGGCGAGTTAAAGACTTCTCTTTATTTTGTGACAACAATTTTATTTATATCAGTTTACTTATCTAATTACAAAAAGTCTCAAAGTTTTTATTTTCCCATATAACAAAACAAAATTACAAACCTCTTTAAAAGGGTTAAATTTAAATTAAATTTTGAAAGTTTACGATTGCCGAAATAAATAAAAAATATAATTAACAGCCTTTTATCAAATCTTCAGGACCGTAAAAATTTGAACCGGAATTAAAATATTTTTGGGGGACAGATTCCCTAGTTGAAAAGTAATGACTCTTAAAGACTTAAACACTAGACCACAGCCTAACCATTAATTCTAGATTTTTACTCGCTTATTTAAAGCAAGCATCAACTTTCTATGGAAGCATAAAATAAACAACACACGAAGCCACACTGGTCACACTTGCTATCCGAGCAATAAAAAAAACAAACTTCTTATAGGATGAAAAACAAAAAAAAAACTAGAGAAATAAGAAATGTAAAAAAAATAAATTTAATTAAAGTAAATCCAAATAAAAAAATATATTTAAAATATAATTCAAAATAATTACGGAAAAAGATAGCCTGATTCGATTAGCAGGTCACTCTAGTCTTAATGCTGGCGCGGCGGCCGAAGCGAAGACAGCGTCGACCGGCATGCAGTCGTCGTCATTCGCTTAATCCCATATGAGCGGGGTGCCCAAGGTTGCCAGATCGACGATCAGCAAATTCTTTAATGTAAACTTATTCTTAATTGTTATTTCTATTCTAAAAAAGATACTAGCCAAGAATAAAGGTCCTATAATTTTTGAAATCACTTATTAGCACCAAAGATTTCTACTGATTATGATTAGCACACATAAATATATTTTTTTGTAAGGAGCCCAATTTCGATAAATGTATGGTCAAAAATATCCTATTCCTAATAAATATTTTATGAAATGACAATACTGTCGACAATATTCTAACAAATCGCGAATGCCGTTGGTCATCGTTGTATTTGGATGGGGAATAGGGGAAATTGTTATCGTTCTCTTTTCAAGATGGCCTTATACCGTATGTATTTTACTATATTACGTTAAAATTGGCTCGCAAGCCCTTGCCTTGCTCTAAGAGTGGTGCATACAAAACAACAAAAAAACAAAACAAAAAAAAACAATGCAACGCCACACTTTAGGCTAGTATTTAACATAATATTATTGTTGTCAATGGTGGAAAAATAAAGAGAAACCAGTAATTATATAAAAGTGGGGCTCCACTGTTTTTTGGCAAGAAAAAATCGAAAAATTGACATATCAATGATTTTCTTTTAAATTTTATTTTACTCTTAATAAAATTTAAAATAAAAATTGTTTACTGATTGAAAAATAAACGATTTTTAATGATTTTTGTAATTGAAAATAAAAAATTTGACTTTTGACCTCATTGAGGGTCATTCGAAAATATTTCGCAATATTTATATATTTTTTGTTGTGCATCAGAAGACGAACAATTTAAAAATAAATAATTTAATTTTTACAATTTTTACAAATTTTTACAATATCTAAAAAGATAAAAAAAAATAAATTCAATGACGAGTGAAACATCAAAAAAAAACTAAACAGAAAAAATTAAAAAATACTTTGGGACGCTACTTGCAGCCATACACTTGCAAAATCCTAGCTGAACAAAACTTCCAATTTTGTAGGTGCGGCTGCTCGTATTGCCGAGAATAAAAAACATTTAAAATATAAAGAGCTTGAAGAACGCTTTATCTTCATTTTTTTTGCTGTTGAAACTTTTGGTCCTTTGGTGATGAGGCTAAGGGTTTTATTAATGAAATTTGCAAAAAAAAAACAATGCCAACATTCTCGAAGTTTCATTATCCAAAGAATTGGTTTAGATGTGCAACGGGGTAATGCAGCATCGGTACTAGGTACAATCCAGAAAAACCTAGGACTTGATGAAGTTTATAATTTTTAAATATAGATTTACTTATTTATTTAATTTTAGAATATTGTTATTTGGTATTTATAACAAAACTAATCAGAACTAACCAAAACTCAATTTTTCTATAAAGAAAGTTGATGTTTTTGTTTTTTTAAAATAAATTCATTTTTGATGCGCAACAAAAAACAATTAAATATTATGAAAAATTAATGCATGACTTTTAAAATCTTTAGTCAAAAGTCAAAAAATTAATTTTTCGACTTTTTAAATAAAAAAATCTTCATGAAATCATTATTTTTGAAGTTTAAAATAATTTTGTTCATAAATCCGATGACAAATAGAACATTAAGAAAAAAATTAAATGTCTTCATTTTAATTTTTTTTATGGCCAAAAAACAGTGGAGTTCTACTTTTATATAATTAATAAAAAAAAATCGTATTACCAACCTCGTTTTGCACCAAATATTCGGGAGCAGTCAGCAGTCATACTCCTCTGGCAGGTCCATAAAGGTAAGAAGTCCGTCTTATTTTGGTAACCTCGTGATATTCTAATAGGTCTAATCACTCGAGCGCACGCTGCATATTTTTCTTTCGCCCTGCGTAATTACATACTATACTATTACTCAGAGCAACTGCTATAGAGGTTGCTCTGAATCGCAGTATAGATTGTAGTGACCAATACGCGCAAATTTTCGCTTCATAATATACTACGGCCCTGAGCGGCGGTTAAAAATGTTATGTAAAATGCTATGTATGCATGTTTTAATAGTGTGAAAATGTGTGGGATTATTATGAACTTTTAATGATAATATTATTTATTGTTTTTTAAAACTTTTTTATGGTACCCTTTCTATCACGTCCATCGTTATCATAACTAAAATAAAAAAAATATACTATTGATTTGAGTAATTCACAACGCCGTATTTATTGATATTTATCTTTGTTAAACTGTTTTGTTTCCAAATTGATCGGTCATACTTCATAATGTATTTCTATTATGACATTATTTTTAATAATTATTTAATCTACGTAAATTACGACTTATTCTTGAAATGGATACAATTGTTCCGTGACACCCCGTATAAAAACACGGATCCTGGTTTTACACCTTTATATTGGATATCAGGTTTACAAACGTTTCTATGGTAACACTTCAACGTAACGTAATAATGACAACTGTTTAACCTTTAACTGTCTGTCAACTTCTTATCTCGTCGGAAGACAAAACTAAACTGGCCCGTGCGGATTTCCTCCGCGCTGTATATAGTAAAGTGAAAAAGAATAGAAAAGTCTGGAAAAGTCTAGAATTAGCTGGAAGAATTCTTTTACTACAGGATGCCAGAAAAGTGTGAAAAGGATGTCTCCAGCCTAATTAAAGTAATTCTAACCTTTTACATTTCTTTTAACTAAACACTAACTAAACTCCGTAACACTATCTTTAACATAACCTTAATACATAACCTTTTTAAGCTTAATGTTGTTTTATTTATATGAGTTTATTTTTTCTATTTTAAGCACGATATAATAAGTACATCAAGTATTTATAAAAAGTGTATTTTTTTGTAGTAATTAGAAAAATTAAATACTAAATAAACTGGCTCGATACTCTCACAATACTTCCCTCTACGTACCTCTAGAAAAACTCCCTCGTGATGTAGTACTTATCTGTCAAAACGTTATTATGCTTATGCTTTTTGTTATTATAAAGTTATAAGGGAGTAAGGTTAAAGCAGGTATTGTATCAATACAATAATTTATAATAGTTCAGGACATTAAAAAAACAAATCTGTCTGAGGATTTTAATCAGGCAATAAAACCCCCTTTTAAAAAAACCTTTGTAAGTACCCACCAAAGGAATTTCAACACATTTTCATAGTGATACAACATGCTATACAGTATTTTATTAATATGAAGAAAAGAAAATTCGCGCGTATTCGCGGGGCTCTGAGTAATAGTATGGTATGTAATATGCCACTATTTTCCAGGCGGAAATATATGCCATTGAACTTTGTCTGCGAAAACTTGAGGAGAATATAAGGGCGGGCATTACTATCTTCCCCTGATAGTCAAGCGGCCATAAAAGTTTTTGGCATCCCAACAAGTCAACTCAAGGTTGGTTTGGAACTGTCTGCAATGCCTCCTAAACCTGGCTAACCACAACAAAGTTACCCCTTTCCTGGGTGCCAGGACACAAGGGGAATACAGGGCAATGAAAATGCAGACCCCCTGGCCGGGCGAGGCTCCGCAGCAATGTTTGTGGGTCCTGAACCTGTTTTTGGAATACCAAAAGCCTCGGTTCGTGGCTACATGACTCGTGGATTCAAACCAACATCAGTCATACTGGAACCACATTCAAGGCAAAATCACAGTAAATCAATGTTGGACTCACCATCGAGAGCATTGACAAGTGAATTACTAAAACTAAATAGGAATCAGATTAGAATAGTGACAGAATTAATAACCGGACACTGCACCCCTAAGAAAACATATGCACACTATGGGCATCTATAGAGAAGAACCCATTTGCAGACTATGTGACGAAAGGAAGAGACAGCCTCTCACATCATATATGAGTGCCCTGCACTTACAATGGAAAAATCAAAACCTCATGGTGGACACTAACCACCCGGAGGCTGGAGACCAGAAAAGAACAGTAAAGGGCTACTACACCTGTCTAAGGTGTCAAACTTTTAAACTGAAACAAATACACAAGAGATACAACAAGCCCTGTAGGCTGCAGTGTCGAGGCGAACAAAACCTCAACTTGTGTATTTACTTTATCAATCAATCAATCAATCATGGTATGTAATTACGCTTCCGCCCTCTCTCAGTCAGACAGTCGGCTGAGCCGATACTAGTTAAGTCCAATGTCGGCAAATCAGCACTGACTAGACTTATTAGAATATCGTTCGACAATAACATTTTTTGCCCTTTAGTTTATTTTCGAATTCTTCCTCTTACCACATATTAACTTTTTTGCAACACAACAATAGCTGACGAGTCCCACATTTGCCACGTATCCACACTAAATTCATAAACCTGAATACAAATCGTTATTTTATTGTGTATTGATAACTGAGGCTTTTCTCCAGACGCCAATATAACTGTCCATATTTCAGGTCCAGTTGAGTTTTTCCCCTTTTTTTTTTTTTTTTTTTCTATTTAAGTGGTAAATGTAAGAAAGAAAAATAGCTGACCCATTTTTCTGTCAGTTAAATAAATACCAGTGGCACATAATTGAATTTGCTGCCGTTTAAACCTACATTTTAAACTCTAATTTTGATCCTAACGAAGCAGAAAATAAGCACGTTGCAATTACCTCTTACGTTAAAAGAATATTAATAACATGAAAACCTTCTGCAAGAAAAAATTAACAACCTACATTTTTCTCGCTTTGTGGGTTTTGTCACTAATTTACAAAGGCAATAACTTTAATACGACCATGACGTCTGCGGTACGAGTTTGAGGTCGAGCCAGATGTTTTAGACTCTTTTTAGGCTTGGCGTTTAGTAAAAAAAGAGTTTTATTTTAGCCCTAGACTGCAATTCCTAAAAATAAAGTATTCTTTATATTTAGACGGTCAAGAGTGCTTTCCCCCTCCTTTTATATATATATATATATATATATATATATATATATATATATATATATATATATATATATATATATATATATATATATATATATATATATATATATATATATATATATTATATATATATATATATATATATATATATATATATATATATATACGTATTCCCCGGAAAAGGTGTTAAAGAGAAAAAACTTTTTTTTTTTTTTATTTTATCGAAAAAAACTTCACTTGATAAAAAATTTTTTCCACATCTAAGAGTAAAATTGGGATAGAAATATTTAACATATTTTATACGCGGCGTTCAAAAAATTGAAAAAACTTAAAATGTACAAGGGCATTTATTTGAGAAGATATGGAAATAAGTTACTAGGAAAAGTTGTTTAAAATTAAAAGTTAGTCTCTAATACCAATTTTCGAAAAAATCGGCCTACTTTTATTTATTTGTAATTAAATTAATTTTAATATCAATTTAAATTTTTAATATCAATTTTATCAATTTTTTTTTCTGTTAAAAAAGGGATTTTAAGCTGACGATACTGCGGCTAAGCTAATGAATTATAAAAGCGAAGTGTCAATAAAGCTTTTCACTATCAACGCCTACTAGTACAATAATAAGTTGTTAATTTGGAAATTTGTTAATATTAAAATAATTTTCATCACAAATTAAT
>JAHBCN010020489.1:12306-27395 GCA_019359885.1 Listronotus oregonensis
GGGAAACAACAACGAAAAGAACAACTGCTAGGGAACATTGGAATTGGGGTACGAAATGATAGAGGGGAAAGTCTTGTACAATACTTATATTTTGTTAGTCCATGAAAAAAACTGAATATCAAATTAAACAAACAACTAATATTATTTTATTTTTTAACATGAGAAATAAATTATTTTAAATACTATTTTTTAATAAAGTATATTACACGTGTTTAAATATAAAATATGAATTTGTCTGCAAGCCTTTGTGTTTAGTAACTTTACCTGTCGAGTTTAAAATTCTCCTGCCAGCACCACATAAGCTAGTTTATTTTTTTTTGGGGAAATTTAAATTCCCCATCTCATACAAAGTTTTTTCTTTAAATTTTAAAGATTTTAAGGAAGCTTATTTTTTTTCATACTTTTTTTTTCCCAATATGAAAGCTAGGTTGACGTGACATGTTAAAGTTTTAAAGTTGTTTTGTGTATAAATTTAAAAAATAAAATAATATATAACTCAGGCATTTGCGTTTTCTTCTTAGGGGCAGATCAATATTTACGTGAGGTGATTAAAGTGATTTTCTGATCCTCTCTTCCCTTGGTGAGATGTGTGATTGAGATGAGTGAAATGCCTTTATAAAAATATATATTTCTTTAGTTTTTTCCAATTTTACCAAATCTAGCTTTTGATTATTTTCAAGTCCAAATAAACACATAAACCCAAAACGTCATTGAAAAAATGGATATCTTTTAATTTATATTACCCCTATATTTAACCCCAAAATTTCGTCAATGACGCATCCCCTTTTTTAAGCCCCCGGGTTTGTGGGGTCGGGGAATCAATTCCAGTGGCTAGAAAATAAATATAAAATTTCTCAAAACATGAAAATTTTTTTTACAAAAAAATTTTTTCTCATTTTATCAACCCTTTAAATTAGTAACAAGCCTATTTATTTTGGATTATTCGGATTAATAAAAAAGTAATTTTTTTTTTAATTTTCACACCTCCATTTTGGGTCATAGAAAGAAATTTAGTTTTTTTTGGGATTTTTAACTTTTTTAAAAAAAAAAACATTTTTTTTTAATTTTACCTTTTTGATTTTATTTTGCTACATGAAAAAAAAAAATAAAATTTTGTCTTAACATAAATTAAAAAAGATGAAAAAGCAGAACGATAGACAATCCAAGTTAAAACCCTTGCCAATTCACCACCGATCTTGCAATTTCAATATTAAATACGATATTCACCCCATTGCTTCATCAAAAATTCCACTATATAAGGAACACGAAAGCTCTGAGATCAAGCTTGTAGAACCAAAACTATTTGGATTTTTTGAGTTCCATATTTGGGATTTCCATATGAGAATTTTTTTTGATCAAACATTGGGGTCGACGAAGAAAGGTTTCCCATACCTTATAAAAATGCATAAAAAAAACTATTACAACCTGGTAACAGGTCAAATTTTAGAATTTCGAGTTGAATTCGGACGTAAACGTTTTACCTACTTTTTATTGAAAATTAAAGGGTTTTTTTCCTTACTTTTTAATTTTTTTTTTTAATATTAACATAGTATGAGTTTTTAAATTTTTTTTTAAATACAAATTTAAAGGAATATGTCGTAAAAGGAATTAAACAATTCAATTATTATTTTTTTTAAATACTATAAGAGGCACCCAAAAAAAACAGTTTTGATTCATTTTTAACAATCGAAAAGAAAAAAGTGTGAAAAAAAATAGCAAAAAAAATGCATTTTCCAGTATCGAATAATTACTAATATTGATTTTTGCCTTTTCTCTGAATACCGTACGCGAAAAAACTATTTCGTTCCCGAATCCCATGGTAAACATTTTTAACCATTATTGTTCTTTTAACGTTAACTAAGTTTTTTTGTAGGCGGATAACTAGTTAAAGGTTGGTTAATATTCATTAAATTTTCAGAATTAAAAGCACTTAACAACGCTAAATCTTTATATACAAATTTTATACACTAAATAAGATAAACTATTATAAAATTGGCACAAAACAATATCTATATACTACAATTATTAGAATTTATATTTTTTAAAAAAACCCTGTATAGCAATTAAAATTTAAACTTACAAAATCGTCCATAATCAATAATAACTAAATAAAATAATCGAACAGCCGAAAAACCCCGTCGATACGCTTATTTTCAAGTCTTTTCAATTGTAAAAAAGGAATTTTGTTTCCACTTTTATTTTTCTCGATAACAATGATTTCAATACATATTGGGGGCTATTTTAAGTGCGATCGCTGGCTGGTGATATATTTTTTCGAATTATGACAACGTGGCGATAAAACTTTTTGGGCCGGGTTTACTGTTATTTGAGCGGAAAAGTATATCATAGGCTTAAAAAAATTTTTAGTGTTAGATTTTTTATTCAGCCGCTTCGTCGGTTGGGTGGCCGGTATTAAATGAGTCACTGACAGAAATTTTGGACTTTAGGTATAGATAGCATTTTTCTCCTATAGACAGAACTAATTTTATTTTAGGTTTTTTATTACAAGATAATTCAAACCAGTTTTTACTTTTTCTTTTACCTTATTAAGTAAGGATTTGTAGACCAAGCTGCATCGGTAGGACATTTATTGGCCTATATAGCATATATAGACATTTCAACAGAATTGATCATACACGCCGTCATAGTAAAACCGTCATGTCCAAAAAACGTCTTTTTTTTACTTAAATTGTAAAACAACAACAAAACTAACGAATAACACACAATTGAATTAAAGGACTTGATTTCAGTGAAAACCTTCTGTGTTAAGCCTTTGGATTTGGAACATGGAAAAGGGGAATAATGACCTTTTCCGAAAAATGGAAAACAATTATTTGGGACGTACTTGCAGATCCTTTCAAAATCCTATCTGGACAAAACTTCTAATTTTTAGGTGGGTGCTCGATTGCCGAAATAAAAACATCTAAAAAATTGGTTGAAGAATTTATCTTCATTCCCTTTTGTGTTGCTTTTGGTCCTTTGGGGATGAGGGTAAGGGGTTTTATTAATGAAATTTTCAAAAAATAAATTCAAAAAAATTAAAGGTTTCATTATCCAAAAATTGGTTTTAAACTTGCAAGGGGGAATGCAGCATCAGTACTAGGTACAATCCAGGGAGACCTAGGACTTGTGAAGTTTTTTTAATTTTTAAATAAGATTTAGTTCATTAATTTAATTTTAAATTTTTATTTGATTTAAACTTAATAAACAGCAATATAAAGGAATAACAAAACAATTCAAATCTTTTTAAAACTTGACAAATTTTACAAGTAGGGAGTAACAAACACAAAGCGTGGGTTATTTTTAAGACTTTTTAGGGGGGTCTTTGTAATATTAGAACAAAAAAGTAATATCATGTACTTTTTTTGGGTCAAACGTAAAATGGTAAAATCAAATATTAAAAATTAAAAAATGGCAATTTCAGAATGACCCTATATTTTCTTAGCAGAAGAAATTCAGAAAAAATATATTACATAATAGCTTTTTTATAATGGTTGTTTAATAATCTACCGTTTTTCAAATAAATATACGGGGTCAGGTAAAAAAAGTTAACGGACCTAGCTTCACTTTTTTTTAATTAGACCCCCTGTATATTTTAATATAAATATAACACTCTATTTAAACTTTAATATTTTAAACCACAGTAGGCTATAAAACAAAAGCTAATATCTTAAGTACGAAACTATGTTGAGATTCTAGTTGTTATGAGCATTTGAGTAAATTTCATTTTTACATATTAGTTTGTGAAAATGACATATCAACATTCTAAATATTAGATATAATATCAGTTTATATTAAAAGTAAAAAAAAACGAAGAAATCGCGCCAAATTTAAATTTTGTTCGATATCCGTAAAGATGGCAACCATTTAAAGACCTATTTTGTCGATTGGAACATAATTTATAAAAATACGGCTTTTTCACGAAGCCGTAAACAAGGAAAATAATGAAATTCGCATGTTGGGACTTGCCGAGTCCTATAATCAGGTAAGAATGATATATTCTGTAATAGCTTTAAATAGTAGTAGTTCAACTTTTATTGAAGTGAAAACTTCTTTAGACGCGTTTAGCACTTTTTGCGGGTATTAAATGAGACTGAACCGCCAGACTTGGGTATGAAACGTCATGATGCAGTCGTAAAAAAGTGATATTAAAATATGACTAAATTCATAGTGTATTTGCTTTTTATGGACCGATTATTTTATTGTCTAAAATTTAACACTGGCGGATGTTAGATCGTAAAAGGTTAATAGGGAATATGGTCTTGGTAAGTTTTCACTTCTGTATTTTCGTCTTAAGCACACACCCCAATTTTATTCTTTAAAATCACTTTGAAATTTTAGGAACCAAAATCTATCTTTTTCAAGAAAATAGAAACTTAAACAGAAATTCAGAATCTAAATCGCAAAGAATTTTAACGTGCAATAAATATAGCCCAATCTGTGCACCCTGGTGATAAAGGAAATTTTGTCACTGCTTTTTAAATAAATCTAACAAGAATCGTTTTTTTTAAACAAAAAAAATTTTTGGTCAGATAAATGTCAAATAAAAAATTGTTTAATATTTTAAACCTCACGGTATCCGGTACTTAGACTTTATATAGGCCTTCGTAAGGTGCCTTAAAAAAAATTAAAAATTAGTTTAAGATTATCTTGCACCATAGCATAATACTTTAATATTAATAATTATCAACTCTTATTAAAGGGTTTATTTTTACTGATTTATTTTTTAAAAATAACCTACCTTAATAAGGTATGATACACGTTTTTTATTTTCAAATAACTTTAAAAACTAATTATTAGCCAGGTATTTAATAAAAACTCATAAAGTGAATTGGGGCATTAATTAAAAAAAATTAAGTATGTCGTAGTAAAAAACCTGGAAATATATTAGCATATAATAGAAATTTCTTTTTTTCTAAAATTCCGACAAGCTTTAAAAAAACTTAATCAAAATTTAAAAAGAAAACTTTTGAAACGATAACAAAAAAGCTGTCTGAACTTTAAGAGAGATTCATTTTATTTATCTGTAAAATCTCAAGAAGTAAAATTAATCTTGTGATTGAATCTGTTGAATTTTTACTAGGTACCCTATAAAAGACAAGGGATATTTTAAAATAAAATCGTCTGAATTCATATTACAAAATTCCTACCTTTATCTTCCAAATCCATACTCTACTTTATTAAAAAAATCTTCAATTTATGTCTTAAAAAAATTCAAACTGTCCTTTAAAAACTTACTGTTGAAAATGGCTAATTATTTATTGTCTGAATACTTTTTTATTTAGAATAAATATATTATCTTTTTTTCTAAAAATATCTTAAAATGTATTCATATTTATGTTATAATCATAGTTTTATTTTATTCTGCTTTGTCGAAACGATGTATATTTTTAAACGACAATAAAAAATATTATTATTATTATTATTATGTTCTAACATTACTTAGTTATTGTTTATTTTTTGGTTTTCCTTTATAAGTAATCTTTACTTCGAAGTGAAATTGCCAAAAAGTCTTGAAAATTGTATTTTTTTTATGGAGTCAAAAAAATAACTTGAATAATCGAGCCAATAATGGTTCCAAAAATATTGTTTGTTAAATTACTTTTTCGAATAAAAAATGTTTTATTCATTTATTTTTTTATTTCTGGACAACAAAATACAACAGGTATGTGAGTACCCACAAATTTACAATATTCGGCATTCCAAAAATTGTAGTATTGTATACAGAATAAAACTAATGTTAGAATACAAATGTGGTAAAAACATTTAAAAAAAGATCAAGGCAAAGTAGAGAAAATCAGCTCTATGCATTTAAATATTTTTTAACATAGTTTTACCTTAAGATAAAAACATTAAAAAATAACTTATTCGCTCAGCATACACATTACTATTTCCTATTATTCTATTTATTTTAAATAAATTATTATTTTTTACACAGCAGTTAATAGTTGGTTAAAAGTAAAAACTTTGTAATTTTTATTTTACTTATTATTTCGTGGCTTAAAAAATACTTAACCCGAAGGCCAAAACCAAAGCAAAAAAAAATGTGTAATACAGAAAAATGGAAATCATCGCAAATGTTCGAAAGCTCCTTCGTTGTTTTTAATGCACTTTTGACATATTTCTCGAACTGATTTTAAAATATTCCTGATATGTAATGGTTTTATATTATTATTTATATTATTATTTTATATTAGCAACATAGGAAACATACTTATTGGACGTCAAAGTTCTTTTCGCCTTAGGTTTTAAAATTTCAGTTTTAGTTTCTATTTTTTTGACACAGGTAGATTTTTGTTCCTAAAAATTAAAACTGCTTTTAGAAATTAAATTTGCGTATGTGCTTAAAAGGAAAAGACAGAAGGAAAACTTTGCCAAGAAGAGATTCCTTATTAACTTTTTTTAATCTAACATTGCAAATTCTAAATTCAATTTTTTGTATCTGGATTTTTGCTAGGCAGCTAAGCGTAGCAGGATCTGACGGTTATTTCAGAATATGTATATCATTCTTACTTGATTATGGGTCTCCACAAACCCCAATACGCTTATTTTATTATTATTTTGTTTTCTTTATTTTAAGAGTCCATTCGCGCCGCGAAAATTGGATCCAATTTGGGGTTTGGGGCATAACGTTTTTCTCAAAAACGGTATGAGTTATCGATAATTTTTAAAAACTATATCAAAGCCAACACTTAAATCTAGGCTTCTGCTGTAATAGTTTTTTAAATTTGGATTTAGTTTTTAATATTTCCTTGAGTGAAAGTCACCCCAAATGTTTAGATACTATTTTCTCTTAACTTGACTCATATTTCAAAAATCCGCTACAGCAGAGGCATAGATTATTTCCTTACTTTTAAAATAGTGTATAATTTATCTATTTAAGTGAAAATAGTTACCGAAAACGTTATCTCCTGTAGGCTTGCAATCGTAAAAACATCGCATCGATACACGAATTTGAAAGAACCTTTTTAAATTTAGCAAATAGGAAAAAACTTATTGGACGTCAAAGTTCTTTTTGCCTTAGGTTTTAAAATTCCAGTTTTGGTTTCTATTTTTTTGACACAGGTAGATTTTTGTTCCTAAAAATTAAAACTGCTTTTAGAGAATTAATTTTGCGTATGTGCTTAAAAGGAAAAGGCAGAAGAAAAACTTTGCCAACTTGCCACTTTTTTTAATCTAACATCTGCAAATTTCAAATTCAATTTTTTTGTATCTGGATTTTTTGCTGCAACATAAGCGTAGCATAGCCGAGTCTGACGGTTATTTCAGAATATGTATATCATTCTTACTTGATTATGGGTCTCAACATTACTTGTTGTATTATTATTTTGTTTTTTTTTTTAAAGGGTCCATTGCCCGGAAAAAATTGGATCAATTTTGGGGGTGTGGGGAAACCGTTTTTCAAAAACGGTATAAATTATAAAATTTTTTAAAAACTATATAAAAACCAACACTTAAATCATTTCTCTTAATGTTTTTTAAATTTGGATTTTTTTTTAATATCCTTGGTAAAAGTCAAAAATGTTTAGATACTATTTTCTTTAACTTCTTATTTCAAAAATCCGCTACACAGAGGCATAGATTATTTCCTTTTTTTAAAAAATAGTATAATTTATCTCATTTAAGTGAAAAATAGTTACCGAAAAATGTTATCTCCTGTAGGCTTGCAATCGGAAACAACATCGCATCGATAAAACGAATTTGAAAGAACCTAAATAAAATATAATATTCTTTTAAAGCGGCTATACGAAAATTGTGGTGTGAGGGGTTTGTAAGTCTCCGCCCACCGTCTCCACGT
This sequence comes from Listronotus oregonensis, assembly GCA_019359885.1. NCBI lineage: Eukaryota > Metazoa > Arthropoda > Insecta > Coleoptera > Curculionidae > Listronotus > Listronotus oregonensis. Next base: position 20,105 of record JAHBCN010020489.1, read on the forward strand.
CCTTTCGCCCGACCCCTAAGGTGTAGCGTAAATGCACTCTTAAGTTTTTGATCTAGGCTTCGTAAAAAAGCCTTATATTTTTTAATTATGTTTCAATCGTCTGGATAAAAAATCCTCTAAATGGGACCATAGCAATGCAAAATAAAAAATTTTGGGGGCCATTGCTTCGAATTTTTCGCGCTTCCTTAAAATTTAAAAATGTTGCCACAATGTTGATAAAACTGATCATGTTTACGTGCTTACCCAATATGTGTTTGGAAAAAGGTGAACGAAGACATTAATTACCACTGTTTTTTCCTTGGGATTAAAATTAATAAAGTTTAAATAAAACGCTTTAAAAACCATCTATTCGTAGTAGTATTACTTTGTTGGATAAAATAAAGTTCATAGTAAAAAAACCACCTTTTTGTTTTTTTTTTAATAAATTTTTAATGTTCTATTTAAAAAATTAAAAATAAAATCGTTAAATGGAATATCAACTAGTTTTATAGCCTACTGTGGATTAAAATAATAAAGTTTAAATAAATCGCATAGAAAACCAATATCATTCATAATGTACTATATTAAAAAAAAAAAATAATTTAAAATACCACCTTTTTAAGTTATAATATTCATAGTGTTCTATTTAAAAAAATGAGGTAAGGTCTGATTACTTTTTTATTTGACCCCGTATTCTTATTCCGAAAACGGCATAGTATTTCTTAATCATTATAGAGAAACTTTGAAAACTTTTTCCGTATCTTTTTTAACTAAAAAATATAGGTCCATTCTAAAATTGACAACTTCTTTATTTTCCCTATCTCTTAAGCGAGCAAACACATTTAAATTTTGATTTAACCATTTTAAGTTATACCCAAAGAGCACATAATGCCTATATTACTTTCTGGATAGCAGTAACAATTACGGAGATACCCAAAAAAAGTTATCGAACATGGGACACCGTGCAAATTATAATTGAACTAATAATAATACATCTCAGACACAACTTGAGAATAAATTAATTCCAGACAGTAACACGATTATTTTTTGTCTCTTGTGTTGTATTGTTATTTTCTTAAAAAGCTTCGTTCACGCCATCATCATATTTAGGGTTCCCAAAGAGGCACGAAATTTTTATTTAATCTAAAAACCTGTCGTCTGAAGATTCTAAGCAGATACTTAAGAGACCGAAAAGATTTATGACGGTCTCGAAATTTAAATTGTAACATAGAGCGGGTATTTTATCCTCCAATTTTTATATTTTTTTTATCTTAAAAGAAATACCGAAAAGGTCTTATCAAAGGCTGCAGAAGTGGCAATACGTTACGCACTTTTATTTTCCAAAAGGACAACAATAAACATTTTAAAAATTAAATATTTTAATAACAAGGCAAATTTTCGTAAAAAAAAAACACATAAAAGCAGAAGTGAATTATCTTTATGCTTATTTAGACTTTTTAAATATAAGCCATATTAATAAATAAAGGGTGGTCAAAAAGGCACTTTATCAAAAAAAAAAAAAAACAATTTAAAAAAACCATATAATTTAAACAAATATTGGAATATATTTCAACAAATGTTCAAAATTTTAACCTTCTTGTTTTGTTTTATACAAAAATTACATCGCATTGCTTTTTCTGTTCTACAAGACAGTGTTATTAGTTTTACACACCGACGCGACGTTTTGTCACTAAGCTGCTATCATTAACTTTGTTTTTTTAAATACGGTTCTTGATTTTTTATTACGGATTTTAAGGGCTTTTAGAATCCCAAAACCAATAATGTATTACACTTATTCAGAAAAATTGTTTTAATGTTTTCCTACCAAAAATCTATTATCTGTCTCTCTCTAATACATGCTTTTTAATGGAAATATGGAAACTATCATTATTATAAATTTTTCGAATAGCTGCGATACATAATGGGTTTTGGGCAAGGAAGTTTAAAGGTGTATGGAAGGCCAATGCTGTAGAACAAAATTGACCAGGCGTGCAGGGCAGCGGGAATAAGGGAATCGGCCCCGCGGAGTTTGCACAATGAATCGTCCGGACTTCCATAATTCTTTGTTACCATCAAGGAAGTTTAAAGGTGTATGGAAGCCCAATGCTATGGCCCATTCGATCAAAAAATGTCCAGCCCAGTATGAAAATATCTGTCAAAGTTGGCCCCGCCGATTTTGCGCAATAACGAAATTCCACGAAATAATTTAATGTGTTGCCTACTTACACACTGATAAATCAGTGTGTAGTTAGGCAACACAATATACTTTTATGAGAGCCGTATTAGTTTCGTTGTTTTGCTTTGTGTGATTATATTTTGTGGTTGCAGAATTTTTTGGATTGATAAAAACCTTCTTATTTTAGTGATTAGTGTTTATTAAATTGTGACTATTATTTTGTGTTTTATTGTTTGTTACTTATAATATCGTAACAAAATTACTAGATGTTGTATGGTTTTGTCTTGCAAATCTAAGGGTAACTTACCCGACATTTTTTACTTTAGGTTAATATTTCTTGTATTTAAATTAGGTGCTTCTTATGAGACGTAACGTTAGGTAATCGAATAAATAATAATAGATCAATTATGAATAATATAAAATAAAAATTTCATAGGAAATAGCAGTGAGAAAAGAAAGGCAATCTTAACTATATGATTTCCACAATGTTTGTATATTTCTGTGACTTATTAAAAAGAAATAATGTTTACATTTAGGTACTTTTATATCATTTAATAATTTAGTACATTCTTTTAAAGGATTCAAATTATTAATTACTGGGCAGACCAGCCAAACTTTAATACATACAGGTCCCTCTAATTGAATAAAAGAAAGTACAATTTTATGTTAAAGTTCCTTTTTGCTTTTTCTGTATTTGTTTAAAAAGAAATTAGATTTCTGGTTTCTTAAACTTACATTATCAACTTTTTAAGCTTGACATACTGTAGATACATAATATTTAACGGTTACTGTTACAATGTATACCTAGGTACCAAAGGTTACTAAACATTTTTAAACACTGTTATTCTGTCTCATGAATGTTTGTTATTAGTAAAAAGTACATGCCTAAAAAGCAGTTATAAAAATTTTCACTTTTTAATGTACAACCACAATCTTAGGATTAGATATAACTCATTTACACTATCTTGCCCTTCTTTTATCACAAAATTAGTGTTAAGTACATGAAACTATCATACAGTCTTTGAAATATATTTTTAAAAAATCGTGTTTTTATTAATTTACAAAGATTTTTGGTAAAAATACAAAATTCCCAAAAATATCGACCATTTAAATGGAAGGCTGTAAAGTGGCCCATCTATTCTTTCCATATTATATCAGATGATATAAAATCCAGTATTACACAATAATTTTAAATATTCTATGGTAGTATCGTTTAATAACAACAATTTTGTGCAAATAATAAAAAAAAAACAGTGAATGCTTGAATTTGACATTTGATGATGTCAACTTTATAAATAGTAACAAAGAATTATGGAAGTCCGGCTTTGACCTACTATTCATTGCGCAAACTCCGCGGGGCCAATCCCCCGATTCCCGCTACCCTGCACGCCTGGACAATTTTGTTCTACAGTATTGAGCTTCCATACACCTTTAAACTTTCTTGGTTACCATGTACACATCATTAAATGTCAAATTCAGACTAACTATACGTTCACTGTTTTTTAGATAATTTTTTGCACCATATTGTTGGTTAATAAACGAAACTATTATAGAATATTTAAAATGATTGTGTATTGTTAAATGGAAAGAACTAATGGCACCATTTCACAGCCTTCTATTTAAATAGTTTATGTTTTTGGCGATTTTGTATTTTTACCAAAAATTTTAATAAAATAATTAAAAACATGATTTTTCAAAAATTTTAAACATTGTATGATAGTTTCATGTAATTATCACGAATTCTGTAATAAAAGAAGGGTAAAATAGTGTAAATAAGTTTAATTTAATTATCAAATTTAAGGATTGATATCTGAAAAATAAAACGTTGAAGAAAAATACTTACTTTAAATTTGTAATTAGCGCCTCTGTAGGCAAAAAATCATCGAAATCGGGTTAAGAAAAGTAAAAACTTACCATAATTTAAACTAGTTGTTGGTGTTTTATAGTAATACAATATTTTATAAATTTATATTTTTGTATTAAAGTACAATAAAATAATGTTACCTCATGCAGATAACAAACAAATTTAACAAGAAGTATAGAATTTTTTCCATAAGAATTTTTTTTATATCGTCAGCCAGTCCACCAAGACTAAGGCTTCAATACTAACATACCGTTAAGTGTGGTAAAGGGAGTTTATCAACACCTAAATATTTGGAGAAGGGAAAACTTCTGCGGCTAGCAGATTCCAGTCTAGACATTATGGGGATGATGGAACAAAGAAAGTGGAAAGGTCGGGTTTTCTTAAGTTGGACTGTAAAAGGATGCATATAAGTGGCACTGTTTGTTGCTCTGTTGAAAGCTTTAGAGGAATTATACTTGCCAAGTCCTCAAAGCAGAAGTCGTGAAAATACCTATTAAAATGTAACATATCCCCTCCAGCCCGTCGGTGGGAAAGAGAAAGAAGTTTTTTTTTGTAAAGAGGGATCAATAATAAGACGAACAGATCTTATTTGAATGGAATCAAGAATGATAAGAGTTGTAAGAAATACCATACCCCAGACATGAGAACAATATTCTAAAGAGGGTCTGATAAGAATACATACAGAGTATACAGATTAGACGGATAGAAATATTTACTGGCTCAAAAGAGAAATCCAAGCCTTTTTTAAAGCAGCTAAGACTATGGATGTAATGTGTTTGTGTCAGTTAAGGTTGTTCTCAAATAATAAATTAACTTCTTTTCGCGACACCGAACATGACTGGGTCTTAGAGCATTAAACTGAACAAGATTTTTGGAGCCCCAATTTAAGATTGGTTTATGGTCTTGTAAAAGTAATATTTGAATTGACCTGCGCTTGTTTTCCTAATGAGGGGTATTCTGGGTATGTTACCCTTGGATTAGCAAGATAAAATCATATACCTTTCAGGCATTTTGTTACGATATTGTAAGTAACGAACAATAAACACAAAATTATAGTCACAATTAAATAAACCAATAATCACTAAAATATGAAGCTTTTTATCAATCCAAAAAACTTGGGCAACCACAAAATAAAATTACACAAGGCAAAACAATTGCTTGGAAGGGTTAATGAGACAACGGCACACCGCAGGTATAGTTTCATAAACACCGCACCGTCGCACACAAAACGGGACACCGGCTTTGTCAAAAGATAATGTGTTGCCCACCTACAAACTGTGTGTGGGTAGGCATCACATTACAATATTTTGGGGAATTTTTGGTACTGAGCAGCATCAAGGGGGCCTCTCATGACAGTTATTTTCTTGGGCTTCCATTAACCTTGGTTTTGGGATGTTACAAGTTCTTAAAATCGAAAATAAAAAATCCAGAACCATATTTCAAAAAACTAAAGTTGATAATGGTAGCTCAAAGACGAAACCTCCGTATGTAAATTTAATAACCCTATCCTATAGAACAAAAGAACAAGCAATGAGAATGTGAAAAAATTCTGGCCACAAGCATTTATCGATAAAAGTTTTTTTCTTCCCATACATCGCAATAGATTTTGCAATTTATCTCGAATTAAATGTATTTTCCTTTAAAATATAGGGCAGAGTTCGGTTTTGTCGTCTTTTATGTGATGCTTCTCTCATTTAGGGGGCGTCAGTGACATCCAAAACCCGTTTATTTATTACTAGGAAAGGCAATAAAAGGTCCTCGATTATCTTGTGCAGATTAAATCGTGATTACAGATATAATTTTAACTGTGGCTCTGTGGCTATAAACTGGACACCGACATATTCTATTCACCCACCTAGCTTAAGGATCGTTACAGTCCGATATGTAGATTGGACACCATTCGACCTTTTTAGGGCAATAAAATAAATTAATTGTCTTTCTCATTTTAGGACGGTTGAACCCATTTGAATTAATTAAATAATTAAATAATTTTTTAATTTCCCAACAATTTAAATTTTTATGTTTAGCTTTCGATCGAACAATTTGGGCTTACTAAAAATAGCAAATTTTTGATATTTACAATGTTGTAGTAGCATCGTCAAATAATATTACAAGACCAATCACTCAAGCTTACGTCGAAAATTTCCCTCTTGCCTTTTTCCAGCCGGCTGAGCCGGTAGTAGTTCGGATCGCATTCCCGTGGGGAGTTTTTTGCTTGGTATTTGCTTAACTTGTTTTGATATATTTTTAAGATGGCAAAACAGGTTTCTTATTGTCCTGTCGATAACTGCTGTATTGCTTCAAGTGATTGTGTTTTATTTTTTAATTCCCTAAGGATAAACTAGATTAATTATTTTACAAATATTTCCCATAAAAGTTCTCGCTACATATTTTTATTCGTTTTTGAAAAAAAAAAAAATAACTGCAAAAAGGACAGTTATAGCTGACTTATATATATATAAAGTTCGTATGTAGCGAGATTATAAAAGGGTTTTATTTCAAGACTTCTTGTAAATATGAAGTCCAATATAATGGCATATTTAAAAATTATTTTTAAAACTTCCACTAAATCTCATTTAAACTTCTAAAAAAAATAACAGAGACCAAAGTTTAATAATTATCTCACCAAAAATTAAAACCAAACTTCACTTTCTTTCTCTGTTAGTAGACCTCTTAGTATTTTTATATCTTGGTAATTTTTTTTTAAATGTAAAAATTAAAATTAAATGTGATTTTAATTTTATCAGCCTTTATAAATATTTTTGATAAAATAAAAATATTACGCCATATTTAGGTAATACGCTAAGATAGCTTTGATTTTACCTGTCAAGTAGAAATGAATAATCAGATGTGACATACAGTAAAGGACGATCGTGGACGATTTTGGATGTACCTAAAAACGCCGCACGCATTGCTTTCGATCAATAATTTTCCAGCAAACAATAACGTTATAAGACGCGCGTCGGCCGGCCAAGCGATCAATTCAATACGTTTATTTCCGAAATAATTCTTTACTATCGAACGCTCGACAGCTATAGTTGTACGGTGTCGATTATTTGCAACCCAAAAGTTTTTTTTAATAAAATAATAATTAATAATAATGGATGTTCTCGAACTGGAAGAGAAAATTATAATTATTGAATGGTATCACCGTGGAAATCCTGATAGGGGAATAAGGGAATTATTTATTCATTTATTCCAACCAGACTTACCCCACGATTTCCACTATCACCGGTCATTAAAAAATTTCTGAATTTGGTTGTTTAACCCAA
>JAHBCN010020490.1:0-15067 GCA_019359885.1 Listronotus oregonensis
ATTTATAATGCTTTGGTCGTCAGTGCATAGAAGGATCAAGTTGAATATTTTACTTAAGGAGAAGGGCTATTGCATTCACTGACCTTCATAATTGCATCTTGTAAGGTGGATTTATTAAAACAAACAACAACAAAAAATAGAATATACTTTTTTCCCATAAAGTCTTTATACAGGCAAATAAAAAAAATAAAAATAACAAATTATATTAAAGATCACAAACTTATTTTAACCTTTAAGCATATACTTACAGAGGCAGCCTTGCTACTAGGCACCCGGAGGCGACAGAAAAGAGATATAACCTTTCTCTCTCGTTTTTCCCGTGCTCATTGGTCGGTGGGAAGGTTATATCCCCTCTCTGCTGATTCGTGGGGCCCGTCCTCCTCGACCAATTACACGTTGGAGCGAGAGAAGGGTTATTTTGTTTCATCTTTTTCTTGCACGCTTTTTCACCGCCTAACTGGGGGTTTGAATCAGTGGAATATGCTGGAATAAGTTTTAAACCTTTTTTTTTATTTTTTTTGAAATCACAACTGCATAATGTCTTTTAAAAACATGTGAGGGAATGACAGGTTGTCATGAAATAAAGGAATCGCTTTAATTCTGTAGGATTGATTTTATCGAAAAAAAACCCTAGTTTCCTTTATTTTAGAACTTTAAAAGCACAAACGATCCCGCTTTTTCCCGTTCCGTCAATGTTCCGCAAAAAGGGAATTTGCATTTTACAGCACTTTTAGACAACGCGGGGTAAAGCCACGACAGACCTTTGAAATATAACTGATAATTCTGAACACCCTTATTTACATCTGTGTATTTTTCCAGCCGGAACTTAAGTTTGACGTGATTTTTCGAACCAAAAAACCAACGGACACGTTTCACCTACGCCACCTATAAATGCTAACCGTGCTCCCCCATCGCTTAACCCCGCTAATCCTTAAGAAGCGGTGTTTTGCCCCGGAGGCCAAGGAATTATATATATATATATATATATATATATATATATATATATATATATATATATATATATATATATATATATATATATATATATATATATATATATATATATATATATATATATATATATATATATATATATATATATATATATATATATATATATATATATATATATATATATATATTATAGGAATTAAACCATAGTAACTTAATTTTTGAGCAATCGCCAAAATCAAACGAGTATCTATATCAATACGCATACTGTGGTCTTCAATTTTGGGAATTCGCAAAATCTTGAATCAAAGTCAATTTCCCCGCTTCTCACATTTCAAATATTACGAAACGCAAAAAAAGTGACATTAACCTCTTGGACAACTGACATATTTTAAGTCGACCTATAAGAATCCGTTAATTTTCCCGCCCCCTAGATTTTAAATATTGCGAATCGCAAAAAAACTAAAATTAAACCTCCTACAATTGACACATTTAAAATCAACCAATCAGAACAAGTTTTGCAATTCGCAAATCGCATTTCGCAAGTATATGAACTACGCTTTAGAATAAGAAGGGGCAATTTTACACTCGTCCGGATTTCCAGCTTTTCCATCCGTGCCATCTAGCACAGATTTTTTCGTGGTATAATAAAAAGAACGGTTACGCTTGATTTGCTTTACCCTAAATATGATGTCGAATATTTTTTCAGAAACACAAGCAAGTATTTGATAAGGCAAATTTTTAAAAGGGTCATAGATAGAATTGGAATTTGTTGTTAAACCTATTCTTACTTATTGTAAAATTTTTACCAGTAATAAATATTTAGGCCAACGCTTCAATTGTGACAACAGGGCGTTAAGTCGCATATTAAAAAAAAAAAAACTTAAATAGAAGTTACATAAGTTTAACTTGGACTGTGCCCATTAACTGTAAGTTAATATAAATATGCGCTATTTTAACGACTTTAAAAATACAAATAATTAAACAAACAATAAGCAAAAAACAAATATTGCAAAATATTTATTAAATTAACTGCCAAAATGCCAATCAATTACTAAAAGCGCGTCAAAGTTCGACGCAGCAACCGCTTAATTCCAATTTCTTGTTTAAAACTATTTTTAAATTTATTTTCTCTGATATCGATAAATTTGATACATATTTTTTACTGACAAGTTTTGAGTCACTCTCTATAAATTATACTAGTAAAGTACCGTACCTTTAGTCCAGGCAGTCAATATGCACCAATTTTCTTGAAAATTTGGAATTAAGCTTATCTTACCCTTCATATCAAAATCTATATGGCCGCAAGGTGTGCAAATTGTTTTTAAGGGGTGAAAACCACCCCTTATCGAAAAAATAGATTTTATAGGTTTTTTGGCTTTTTTTCGATTCAAATGTCTTTTATTTATAGTAGGATAAATATCCTTACGTATTGTACAATATAAAATTGGTGTATTTTGAAATATCAACCCTTAAGAATCTTTAAAAACTACCCTTTTAATAAAAATAATATAGAAAAACATCTTTTAACGATTTGTAACATTACAATTGTAGTTTTACTGGAAAAAATTCGTAGCATTTTAATAAAATTATTACCACTTTTCAACCCCTAAAAACGACCCCTTTGCAGAAAATGAAATAAAAAAATATCTAATGACTGCCAATTTTTAGATTTTGCGTAATTTTAGTGTTATAGTTTATTATCTGATTTGATTTTATTTTTTAATTGTCTACATAAAATAAAAATATATTTTTAATGACTACTGATGTTTTGATTTTAAATTTTGTTGGTTTTAAAGTTTATTCTCTGAACGCGAAGTAACAGCCTACCTAGTGTCAACAGAAAAAATCAGTGCACCAAAATTTGAAACTTTTTTTACTTTGAAATTGATTTAAAAAAACTTCAAAATCTTATTTTTTGTGCAACTCTGTTAATTTTGAAGCTATCACATCCTACAAAAAATCATTTTAAAGGTAATTTTCAGGGCTATAAGCCTATGTGTGTTAGAAAGGCTTAAGACCCTTCGTATTTTATAGGTAAAGGGTCAAAGGGCTGCGAAAAGCAGTCCTCGCACTATAGTGAAAGTTTAAATCGGTTATAACTCCGTCAATTTTCATGCCACAAAAATAATAAAAAAGAAAAATAACTGTCAAAAAAAATTCCACATTTTTTCACTCTTTAGTTTTTTTCGTATCTCTTATGGGTTTGGAGTTAAAATAGGAAAAAGAAATTTTTTTGAAAAATCACAAAAAAAACATACAATTAGAGGTTATTTTTTTTTAAAACTGTGCATCTCTAATCAGTAAAACTTTTAGATGTCATAAATAACATACAAAGAAAGTAATTGGTGCAAGGAATAAGTTTAATTTTTATTTTGAATGAAATGGCATTAGTTTTATTGCGATTTTTTTTTAGTTTTAACTATTTTACACCATATCTTACTGAAATTTCAGTCAAAAAGACTTTTATCGGTGCTTATTTTAAAGGTCTTTTTATGCTCTTTAAAAAATATTCTATGACTATTTGCTGAAAAATGTACCCTTTTCCCGTTATTTAAGGTTAAGTACTTAAGCACGTAAAATGAAAGATCTTCACGCAGCTATAATTTGCTTTAGGTAGAACTTTTGGATCTTCATATATAGCTTAATTTATTTGTTTTTTATAAGCTTCATTTTTGTTTATTACACGTTTTTCGATAGAACGCATAATTACAGAGTTATGTGTAAAAAACAATTGAAAAATGAGGTGTTTTTAACGAAAAATCGCACCTTTCAATTGCGAATAATTCAAAAACTATTGATCTGGCAAAAAGACTCTGACGTAACATTTTTTACTTCAAATTTGCTCATCTATCGATTTCTGGGGGTATTTTGGGTAAAAAATTGCCCACCCCCGAGAATGGGTGGCATCCACCCTAGGGGTGGTTGCGCACATCGGCACCATATAGATTTTGCTTTTTGACCATCCATCTATCATCTATCAAAATTTCAAATAAATCGGTGCATATATAAAAAATTCGGAGGTGAAATGCTTGACTGCCTGGACTACTTAAGTTTATTAGCTCCTGATCTGTTTTAATCTATATTTTACTTTTAGATTTATTGTAAGAGTTACGATCTGGACTTCAATTGTCGGAGTAATAGCAGTATTAGCAGCAGGTAAGAATGTCTTGTAACAAAATCTAAAAGCAACTGTAAAGATACACAAGAGTACGAAGCGGTCTTGTCTTGCAGGTTTGGCGAGTACTACCAAAAATTTTGTCGTAATAAATTAATTTACCAAAACAATGAAAAAAAAAACATATCTTCACAGTCACTAAAAAAACGTTAATATTAAGAATTGCCTCTTTAAAACTGAAACAATTGTTTCATTTTTCGCATTACGTGCGTGTTGTGTTTGCTACAAAAGTTTCTTTTTGCTTGTGCGCAAAGTTTAACTTGCGCACGGAAACTCTTTGCGCACGTATTTTCGTTCTGCATATTTGCCGTATTTATAGTGGATTTTTTAATGTATTAATCAACTTCTGGATGAAATAATTAAAAAAAAAGGGTTTTACAGATTCTTTTATTGTGCTTTATTAAATTTTAGATACATTTGGCGCTTAGTAAATATCCCATATCAATTTTCTTTATTATCATTTTAATATTTTTCCATGCACCATGTATTTCATAAACACCATGCTAAACAAAAAAAAATCAAATAATTTTTCTTGTTGCTACAGCAACCAAGTACAAACATTTTCTAATGTCACGGAAGCATCACAAAATTCGGTAAAAAGTTTAAAATAAGTTTCTAAGAATGGAGGAAAAATTGTCGGACGATGTTTTAAAAGCCGCAAGTTAGAGCTCCTGTCGGCAAAATCAAAAGAAAAGTACGAGAAACAGTATAATTCATTTGAAACATGGTGTGAAGAAAAAGGCGTTAGAACTTAGAAAGAGGAGGTACTTTTAGCAAATTTTTTCAAATTAAGCAAGGAAGTTAGTCCAAATACTTTATGGTCGAAATACTCCATGCTGAAAAGTGTTTTAAAAATCAAGAAAAATGTAGATATCGGCCAGTTTTATAAGTTAGCAGCATTTATTAAGAAACAAAATGTAGGCTTTCGGTTAAAAAAGTCAAGGATTTTTTCCAAAGAAGAAATATCTACATTTATTAATGAAGCACCTAATTAAATATATCGTTTGATAAAAATTGCGACCATTTTCGGACTTGCTGGCGCCTGCAGACGAGAAGAACTCGCAAAAATGAAAACATCCGACATCGAGGACAAAGGCAACCTAATTGTTGTGAAGATTCCAGACGCAAAAAACTATACCTCAGCATTACGGCCACCGACAACACATCAACGGTTTTTCGTATATTTCAAAAGGGGATTTGCACACAACAATGCGTTGGGATCAATACATCTTCTGCAACGTTACTTGCAAATTCCGGAAAAGAACTCATAGATATAAAGCGGTTAGGCGGTTGTAAATCGACAATGGTAGCCGAGAGATACTTTGAAGAATCTACAGGCTACAAAAATGGGTTAAGTAAAAAATTAAACTGCAACAAGCCAAAAACTCTCAAGAAACCAGATAAAATGTCCTGTTCCACAGACGCTGTTCAATCAGCTAAAACCCAAGATTTCATCTTAACATCGAGCAGCGAACCATCATCGACGTTCCTAAGAAATCATTTGAAATCGGCCATAAACCTTCAACATGCAACTAATTGTAGTTTTTAACATTAATATTGTTAATAATAATTATAATAGTTTTTTGTATAATCAGTTAAAATAAAAATTTAATAATTTACTTTGGATTTTAATTTTACTGAAATATTCGTATATTTCTAATAATCATATCCTTTAATAAAACGCTCGTAGAAAAAGTATTCGCAAGTAGAAAAGTATTGTTTCAAATACTTGCGCAGAGTGACTTTTCCGCACTTAAAGCTTATCCGAACTCCGCTTCGCGTCGTTCGTCTAACTGCTTTGGCGATGCGGAAAAGTATCACTTTGCGCACTTATTGAGAAAATAACTATTTCGTATTGACGTTTTAGTTTAGAGCTGTTATTTGCTGTTTTTTCATCATACTGGGTAATCGAGAAAATTAGGTGTTCTCCAGTGACAAAGCTTAAGGTATGCTCCGTTCATCTTGTGGTTTAAATTACCTTTTTTAAACAATGTAGAAATATGACGTTATTAGTTTTTAAAGGATTAACTATAAATTATAAAATCGCTTAATTTATCGCAAAAATATGGATAAATCTTATGTGTCCATTGCTGGGTACAAAAATCGGTACAAATTCAGAAATTTACAAATTACTGGTATATACAAATTTTAAACCTTATCTAGTACTTAATTAACAGTTTTTTTAAATTATTTTTAAATAACCCATTATGGCACAACTCAAATTTAAATATACTGATGAGGCAATGAAAGATTGTATAACTGCAGTAAATAATAAAAATAATTTAGCAGGCGCACTTCGCATTTCATACAGATATACAGGGTGATTCATAAGGAAATGTCAGTACTTCAGGTACGTAGTCAGGTCGAAAAATAAACATTAAAATCTATACAAATACGGGATCCGCAAGGCCTTAGTTTCCAAATATAGATGCTAAAGTTTTTATTGATTTTTTTTTTAAATAAAATTTTAAGTATACCTTTTTGACGTAAAATAAAAAAACAATAATTTAATTTACTTAAAAATGTAATACAGGGCAAACAAAAAAGTTGTGATTGTTTAAAATAATAAAATGACGTAGGCACCCGCACATGTTAGAGCCGTACTAGATTAGGGTTCGAATCCGTCATACCAAAAAACCCCCGGATACCAATTTTTACTTCAATATTTACTTTATCATAGATTTTATTTAAAAAAATAGAAAAGTTATATAAAAACTTTAACACTCTTAAACCTTAACCTTAACAAACTTAAATATATGCTTTACTGCACTGTTGAAAAGAAAATAATAGGCGGGATTATAAAAACAAGGGAATCTGCATTATAACAGACAGCCAGGAATCACTAGGGGCACAAGTAAACACCAAGGTAACGTCCGAGCTGACATAGGAATGCCAAAAAGAACTGGAAGTTCTAAAAGAACGCAACACGATAACTCTCCTGTGGGTACCAGGACATTGATTTTAGGAAAAAAGGTATATAATTAAAATTGATGGTCTAATAAAACTACGTCATTTTTTTATAAAATTTTTTGTAGCCCATTTAGTTTTTGAGGTATTAACGATTTTAATTTAAAATATAAACGCAAATATCTCAAAGACTAAAAGAGTTTAAAAAATGTAATAAACAAAAAATATGCCTTGTAGTTAGCTCTATAAAAAAAGAAGATACATATTTTTAATTAAATAAGTATAATAGTCGAGATATAGGCAAAAAAGTTATTTTGGCCATTAAAAATTTCGCTTATAATATATTTTTTTGTATACCTTCGATCCATCTAAAAATTAACTTAAAATATTCTATTTAATGAATGAAACAAACTAATAGACATGTGCCTAAGGGCAATGGGGGATAACTTGGTGGCACGGATATTATATATTTTTTTTTGGTCCAATAACTGTAGCCATTCCGATCCACTTAATACTTTAACTTAAATAAAATTTAAACTTTATTTAATTGAAAAAAATAATAATAAGTGCCTGACAGGACGCTTAATATTTATCGATCTCCTTTAAATATTTTTATTATCGATTTAAATAATAATATTAATAATTAATAAAGACAATTATTCGTTCAGAATGATTTTGAGAAAATTTTAATCATATTTTAAACATGAAATTTTTTTTAATAGTTTTTTTTTCAGTTGAATTAATGGTAAATATCATAATTTAAATAAGAATGGCTTTAAGCCTAGAATAAGTAGATAGCCTAATAAGAGAAATATTTTAAAAGTTTAATGCTAAATAAACTTTTTTTTACGTTAAAAATATGATTCAAGATCATTCTGAACGAGTGACTGCCTTTAAAAATTATTGATATTAATATTTATATCGATAATAAAAATATTTAAACGATGTAGCTATACACCTAAGCGGCCTGTCACGTTTATAATACCCAGATAAAGGAGGCACTTTTTTCAATTTAATAAAGTTTAAATTTTATTTTAGTAAAAGTTTCAAGTAGATCGGAATGGGTACAGATATTGGACAAAAAAAAATTAAATACCACATCCATGCCTCCAGGTTATTCCCAAGGAGGTTTGAAGGTATATGGAAGGCCAATGCTATAGAACAAAATTGTCTGGGCGTGCAGGGCAGCGGGAATGAATAGTAGGTCGGGTATGGTCTTCCATAATTCTTTGTTACTATCTATAAATTTGACATTATCAAATGTCAAATTCAAACTACCTACATATTCACTGTTTTTTTTTTTAATTTTTTGCACACAATTGTTGGTTATTAAACGATTCTATATTTAAAATTATTGTGTAATATTGGATTTTTATATTATTTGAATAAATATGGAAAGAAAAGATGGCGGCTTTTTACAGCCTTCTATTTAAATGATCGATATTTTTGGGAGTTTTGTGTTTTACCAAAAATCTTTCTTTGTAAAATAAATGAAAACACGATTTTTTAAAATAAATTTCTAACCTTGTATATAATTTCATGTACCAATTTTGGAATAAAAGAAGGACAAGATAGTGTTTATGAGTTAAATCTAATTGTCGTATTTAAGGATTAATATCTGAAAAATAAAACGTCGAAAAAAAGTTACTTAAGATTTGTAACCAGCGCCTTTGTATGCAAAAAATCATCGAAATCGGCAAGGGTCAAGAAATATAAAAACTTACCATAATTTGAACTGGTTATTTGTGTTTTAGGGTCATACAATATTTTATAAATTTATAATTTGTATAAAAGTACAATAAAATAGTGTCACCTCATACAGGTAACATAAACAAATTTAATAAGAAGTATAGAATTTTTTACATAAGAGATTAAGAAACCAAAAATTTAATTTGTTTTTAAACAAATATAGAAAAAGCAAAAAAAAACTTTAACAAAAAATTGTACTTTCTTTTATTCAATTAGAGGGACCTGTGTATATTAAAATTTGCCTTTAGAATAGATTTTTGATTCTTTAGAGAATGTACTAAATTATATAATGAAATAAGAGTACCTAAATATAAATCTTATTTCTGTTTAATGATCCACAGAAAAACACAAACATTGTGGTATTCATCTAAAAGATAGTTAAGATTACCTAACTTCTCTCACTGTTATTTCCTATGAAATTTTCATTTTCTATCATTCATATTTGATTTATAATTATTTATTCGGTTACCTAACGTTGCGTCTCATAAGAAGCACTTAATTTAAATATAAGAAACACTTACCTAAAGTAAAAAATGCCGGTATGTTACACTTGGATTCGCAAGACATAACCATACAACAACCTCTAGGGATTTTGTTACGATATTGTAAGTAACAAACAATAAACACAAAATTATAGTTACAATTTAATAAACACTAATCACTAAAATAAGAAAGTTTTTATCAATCCAAAAAACTTCTGCAACTACAAAATATATACACTCCGGCTCTCATATAAGTATATAATGTGTTGCCTAACTACAGACTGATTTATCAGTGTGTAAGTAGGCAACACATTAAAATATTTCGTGTAAATTTATTATTACGCAGAATCGGCGGGGCCCATTCTGACAGTTTTTTTCATAGTGGGCTGGACATTTTTTAATCGAATAGGCCATAGCATTGGGCTTCAATATACCTTCAAACTTCCTTGGTTATTCCCCACTGCCTTAAGGTACATGTGTATTAGTTTGTTTTATTCAATAAATGGAACATTTTAAATTAATTTATAGATGAGTCAATGCTAGTATACAAAAAAAATATTATAAGCGAAATTTTTAATCTCCAAAATAACTCTTTGTTTTAATCTCGTTTATTACTTATTTAATTAAAAATATGTATGAACCTTTTTTTATAAAGCTTACTACAAGGCAATTTTTTTTGTTTATTAAATTTTTTCCTAACTCTTTAATTTTTTGAGATATTTGCGATTCCATTTTAAATTAAAATCGTTAATATCTCAAAAACTAAATGTGCTACAAAAAATTTCATATAAAAAAAGCCGTAGTTTTATTAGACCATCAATTTTGATTATATACCTTTTTTCCTAAAATCAGTAGTTTTCGAGTTATATTAAAAAAACGATTTTTCACGATTTTTTTTAAGGTAAAAAGAAATGCAATTTGAATTCCTGAGCTGAGGCGGCAGTGCGGCTTTGAATTGACTATAGTTTATAGTAATATAAAAAAAAATGGTCCATGCGTATCTCTTATTAGCTTGGTTTTTTGCGGTGGCCTCATGGACTGTTACGCTCTACATTTGCCCAGCTCATTTATAGCCCAGTCTGTAGGTAATTTTCATTACTTTAATTTGTAAGAGGTTAAAAGGTGAAGTTATAGAGGGTGATTACCTGAATATATATATAGTTTTAGACTTAAAAAAGTTGCGGGTCGGATAATTTTTGCTAAGTAATTAAGACTGATTTTTAGAGCCCTAACCAAGTTATATCTTTTTTGTTTATAAAATTTTAGGTATTACAAATATCTTTTGCTTTTTCGAGACTATATTTTACTTTTGTGTAACAATTAACAAATAAAGACAATGGAAGTCCAAGATTTTAGTGTTATGTTTTACTACTTTAGATCAACGAAATAAAAACATTAATATTTAGTCTTTCGTTTTGAGCCTTGAAACTAAAATTTTTCTTTTTTGTTAATAAACAATTGGAGCCGAAGCGCCCCCTGCATAAGTTAAAAAATTTAAACCAAAAAATATGGAAAGCTGGCTTCAAAGAAAGTAAAAAAAAAAAGTCCCTAACCAGTAGGAACCACTACCTTTTTTATATAATACAGGGATTCCGCCATATTTTGACCCATTTTAATCGAGAATAACTTTGGAACAAATGTATCAAGATCGGTTTTTGCAGATCCTTATATTTCTTTAAAGTTTATTCTCGTTCCTTCCGATTTTATTGTGACATTCCATTAGCTCAAAAACAAAATGGGATTTTCCATTATAGGACAACTATGTTATTTTAAATGGAACCCTTATATTTTTCTATATTTTAAAATTTAATCTTTCCCCTTTAAAAAATGTAACACAAGCTATGGTTATCTCAAAAACAACGTTTTATTGACCTTAAAAATTGCCATGTCGACCAACAATATTATTTAACATTAAAATTTGCTTCATAGTTACAAAAAAAAAGATGAAAGGTTTAGGTTTTCCAAAATAATAGTTCAATAAGGTTAATTACTTTTTAAAAAATATTAAATGTTGAAAATGCCTTCCCCACTTCGACCACTACAATTTAAATTCAGCTTTTAAAACTATTGACTAAAAATTCTTCAGGAATATTTTCTATTATTTTCGGATATTAATTTTTAATTTCAATTTTGGGGAGTAAACTATAACACCCTCTTTTCATATCCCCACAGAAAAAATCTGGAACAATAAATCTGGGGGGTGGAGGAAATAGGGCCTCCTCTTCCAATCACCGGTTTCCAAAAAACGTTGGTCATGAATCCTTGGTAATGTTAGCATAATGTGGTGTAGCCATGTTGAAAATAGACGAAATTCAATAGATTTTCTTCTTGCTTGGGGATAAAAAAATATTTACAGCATATCAATAAGTCCAAGAGGTTACACTTGGTTCATAAAAAAAAAATGGCCCATAAATTTTTTGTTTGACATACCACACCAGACTGTGACTTTTGGCGAATCCTTTAGTGTTCGTTATATTGTCGAGGATTTTCTGTTGCCCAAAACCTGCAGTTATGTTATTTCTTTTCCATTGAGGTGAAATGTGGCTTCGTCTGACATTATTAGTCTATCCAAAAAATTATATTTTCCTTACTAAATTTTGAATTCTCTGGCAAAATTCCACCCTTTTGGAAAATCACTTTCTTTTTTTTTCTTGTAACATTTGAATTTTTATGGCTTTAATTTAAGTTTTTTTTTTCATGATTTCTTGTATTAGTTTTAGGAATATGGATTGAACTTGAGATTTTCTTGTTGACAATGTTGGATCTTTCTGAGTTATCTCCAGAATTTGTAACGTTTTATTTGAAATTCTCATTGTTTACTAATTTCTTTTTACGGGCTAAAGATCCTGCTCCAGAATTTTCTGTATCAGATTTTAATTAAATTTTTTGTGGGTGGACTTTATTAAACATGTTTCAAATCTTCCTGGGTTTCTTTTACTGATTTGGTTTCGGCAAACATAATAAACATTTTCCTTTTTCGCTTAACGAGAACATTTTCGCTTTAATTAAAATAATTTCAAAATGACAAAATGGCTGATAATGAGACTTTTCTGTTATGGAAACGGATAACTTTGTTTCCACGGCGACTTTCAAAAATCCTTTTAAAATAATATTCCTATTCGACATACAGTCAATTCTTTGGAGGTCAATAAATGGTTATTTTTAAGATAACCATGCTTTGTTACATTTTTTAAAGGGAAAGATAAATTTTAAAAATTTGAAACATATCGTGTGTTCCATTTAAATAACAAAGTTGTCCTATTCGGAAAATCGGATTTTGTTTTTGAGCTAATGGAATGTCCCCTCGAAAGATACGAGAATAAACTTTAAAAAGAAAATAAGTATATTTGCGAAAACCGCATCTTGATATCTTTATTTGTTCAAAAGTTATTCGCGATCAAAATGGGTCAAAATATGGACGGCCCCTTATTTAAATTGTTTATAATTTAAGAAATAATTTGGACGGCATTTTAGTATAATATTAAATTTAATATACAGCATATTACAAAGTTTTATATTTGTTTTTTATTTTAAAGATGTGTTTAAAGTGACTGATCTTTCGTCGGCGCCAGAAGGGTGGTGGGGATGAAGCTCTCGGACTGACATGCCGGTAAAAACACGAAAGTTTAAATCGGCGAAGCGTAACAAAATAGCCATATATTTGCGAATTTTTATCGGATCAGCTCTTTTTTTTTCTAGGGTAGCGCAAAAAGTTATAAATAATGGTGCATTGAGTTTTTAAAATTCCTTTTTTTTTATTTAAATCCATGCGTGTTATCCATTTTTAAAAGTAATATTGAAAACTTTAGAAATCGAAAAGCCTGATTGGTGTTCATAATCCCCTTAAAATGGTATTGGCGAAAGATCATTAAACATCGAAAACAAACTGAAATTTTTACCAGATTTATTAATTGGTATTCGTCTAATGGGTTTAATGAAAAATTTAAATATAAATAAAATTAAGTTTAATTGTTCCCGGCCCACAAAAAAGTGGTTTTGTGCTGGGTGTGGGTATAGGATTTTTAAGTTTTTTTTTCCCTGAACACAAATCTGAAGTAAAAATGGGACTCAAACAGTAAATAATCAAAAAAGGCGTTTAAATTAAGATTTTTTAAATTAAAGCGTAATATCTTAAAAACTAAACGATACACAAAACATAGGATAAACTATGTATTTTCAAAACTTAATTTAAGAAAAATTTTTTCGTCTAGATCAATATTTTTCAGTTATAATTAAATAACCCAATTTTTAGGATTCTTTTAAGGTATGCCCCTGAAAAAATAGAAAATTATTATTTTTATTTTTGAACGTTTATTGTAAATTTTAAGATTTGGAATTAAAATAAATATTTAATTTTTTTAAAAAAAAAAAAATTTTTAAAAAAAATTTTTTTTCTATTTTGGACTAAAATTTTTTCAAAATGTGTTTTTATCTCCTTTATTATTTATTATATCAAAAATATTTTAAAAATTATAGACAATTAAAAAAAGTCTCTTTTTTGCTTTATAAAATCTTTTTGTATCTCTCAAACATTCCGTGGTAGCAGGTTTTTGGCGGTAAATGTACCATGTAGGTTTTTTGGGGTTTTTCCGATTTTTCGAAAAAAAAGACAAAAAATCTTAGTCCGACATCCAACACACACCACTTTTTTTGTGGACTTTCGTAATTAACACTGTTCCTTTAATCTGTATGTATTTATTACTGTACAAACTACATCTCTATGTATTAATATTAATATCGAATGCATTAATCTATAATTAATATATAGACAATATGAATTATATTTTACTCTCTTTTATAGTACATATTGTTCCATTTACATTTAAATAACATAATTAAAAAAAATTAATAGGTTACTGAAATTTAAAAAAATAATTTAAAGCTGCTTTAAAAAGTTAAATTATATAATGTTTAATTAAAGTAAAGATATTAAAATTATGAAAAAAATCATGTTAATTTTTAAAACTAACAGCGCCATTATTCATATTTTTTTCTATACCCCAGATTAAAAAAAAGCTCGATCTGATAAAAATTCGCGAATATGGCTATTTTTTTTTCCCTCTGCTGTTTAAACTCTCATTTTTGTTTTTTACTCCCATGTCAGTATGAGGGTTTATCCCCCCCAACCCCCTGGGGCCGCGAAAATATTTCACTTTTAAACATCGAATAAAAAATATTACAACTTTTTTTATGCGGGGTATAAAATTTTGGATTATACTTTAAAAACCGTCCAAAAAACAATTATTATACAATTTTAAAAATTACTTTAAAAAATTTTGGGAATCTTCCCACTTGTCATGGAGACCTTTTTTTTAAAAAAAGTTTTTTGAAGTAACTTTCCCTATTTCTTGGTTTAAAATTCTTAACTTAGAAGGGCTCTCCCGGTTCGAATTGTTTATTAACAAAAAAAGTTTTTTTTAAAGGGTCAAAACAAAGGAGTAAATATTAATTTTTTTATTTCGTTGATCTAAATTATAAAATATAAAAATCTGAAAAAACAAAAAAACAGTTTGTAAAAACCCGAAAAATTTTTTAAACAAAAAATATAGCCTACTCGATTAAAGCTGTAAAAAACAGTAAAACTCAATTAATTATCTTAGCAAAAAATTATCCCAAACATGCTTTAGAATCTTATTTAATAAAGGGCTTAAAAACCCATGTTTTGCAATGACGAAATGAATAAAAACAATTTTTCAATAATTATCAACATTTCAAAAAAAAGGCTATTTTTTAAAGGTGCATTTTTTTATAAACAAATGGAAAATTTAATTTTGCCAGGCCCAAATTATGGTTTTAATCC
>JAHBCN010020491.1:0-15029 GCA_019359885.1 Listronotus oregonensis
TTCTTTGGATTATATACACAATATTTTACTAGAAAATATAAAGAGTCCTTAATTTCATTGGAAAAATTTTGCGTATTAAAATTTGTTCTCCCCATCCAGTCCCTACTTTTTAGTCCATTAGTAATGTAAATAAATAAAAAAAAAATTTTAAAAAAAAATTTCTTAATTCATATTTTTTCAAGCCCCTTCGTAATCTTAAGTCTATTTCCAATTTGTCGAATCCTGCAACCCCGGCCGCAAAAGGGAGGATCTCGTTCCTGTGGGCAAAATCTAAGGCCCTCGACCCGTTTGGCGCGTTGCCAATGCGCGCACTTACGTATTCCGGCCGCTCTCTGACGTCCCCCTACATGATCCCCCGTACACCCCTCTGAAGCGTTGCCAAGATTTTAAAAAAGAATTTTAGAGACAAATTTAAATTCCGTTTTTTTTTCTTGTAATTTATTATTAAACCGCCCCGTTTTATCGTGGGTGAAAAATTAAGTCTCGGCTCACTAGATTTTTTAGACAACGTAAAATTTTAAGAGTTTTGTTTAATTTTGTAAATTATTAAAAAATATATTAATGGCCAGTTGTAGAAAAGCTCGTTTGTAATTGTGTAGGTTATTAAATTGAGTTTTATTTTATTTTCCATCCGTATAATAAACTCAGGACGTAACATCACTCCAGTGTATAAAGAAGAGTCCATCCGCTGCGAAAATTGGATCCCATTTGTGGTGATGAGCGAGACCGGTTTTTTTGGTTTTTGCAGCAAGACCAAGACCAAAACAAAAGGCAAACTAGGGAAGCCCCAAGACCGACCTGCAAGACTCTTGCATTTTTCCAATTTTTTTTTAATATTATAAAATTAAATTTTTTATATTCCATATACAGTGGTATTTCATCAGGACATGACAAAAAAAGTGCCAAGAACTGCAAAAATGGCGATTATTTAATAAGTAACAAGTTTCTTTAATTAAATAAAAATTAAATTTTCACTTTTTTATACGTTTTCAACAACGATAATTTAATAAATTCAAAAACCATGTTTCAAAATTAATAAGATTTTTACCAAAAAGTCCGAAAAAACTCTATATTTTCAAACCATTCACGACAAGAAAAAATATGGGTATAGTTGGGTTTTTTTAAAAATTTTGGGGAAACATAAAAGGGTTTATTTTATTGTCGGTGCTTTGCTTTTATATTCTATTATACGGTCACGTGCGGGAAGCACTTTATAAAAAGCAAAGGCAGCCGCAGTACAAACCAAATCTTTTGCTACTTTTTGTTTTCTTTCAAGGGCACCGAATTTTATTTTTAAAAAATGTTTTATATAAAAAATTTAAATAAAATTTCTTTTAACCAAAATGTTTTAAAACATCATAATAGCCTAATGGATTAAAAATTAAAAAATAAACATTATTTTTTAAAATTATTGAAAATTTTGGTTTTATTAAAAACAAAATAAAAGTTTTGAGGAAGTGGATTTTGATTAAAAAATATTTTCAAAGAATTTTTTTTATAATTTTTATTTAGTTTCTTTAAGACGGAAAATAGTTTTAAAAACCATTTTTTGTTCTATGCAGAATGTTTTAAAGTATTTTGGCCAACTTTGTACGAAAAATGTTAACTTATCTAAAGATGAAAAGTTTTATTGAACAAAAAAGATTCCTAAATTACTTTTTTTTTTAAGCAGAAACCAATTTTTACATATTGAAATTATTTTCACGGAAATTTACATCTTGATATTAAAAGTTTTTTTCCCGCTCACTCATATACAGTTTGTTTTTATTTTATATGGTTCTTTAAAGAAAATTTAAATAATTCTTTTCATTAAAATATTTCTATGTGCCACCAAATGATAAAAGGTTGTGTCTTAATTGAACTTAAAATAAAGCGTATAAATAAATAAACCCCTACATTAAAAACTGCTTTTTAATCAAATAATTCAAATGTACGTGTAAACCCAAAATGGGTTTTATTTTAATATTTTAATGCAAAAAATATATGCCATTTTTTATTTATTTTTAAATTTTAAAAAAATATATTTTATTCAAGATTACTTACTTTTAAATTATTACTACCAAAAAAAAAAAGCAAGACCAAGGGCCAAGACCGGGTGGTGCAAGACCAAGACCAAGAAAAGACCTTTCCGGGTTGCAAGACCAAGAAAAGACCAGTTAAGAAAAGACCAAGAGCAAGGAAAAGCCCGGTCTTGGTTTGGCCGGTTTTCTCACTACCCATTTGGGGTTCAAAGGCTAATGTTTTTCTCAAAAACGGTATAAGTTATCGGAAATTTTAAAAAACTATATGGAAACCAACATTAAATCTAGGCTTTGCCGTAAATTTTTTTAATTCTTTGGGTTTGTTTTTAATTTTCCCGAAAATGAAAGTCACCCAAAATCGGTTTTTTAAAATATATTTTTTTTTTTAACTCGATTCATATTTCAAAAAATCCGTTTTCAAAGGCATAATTATTTTCTTACCTTTAAAATGGTTTTAAATTATGGGCCCTTTAAAGGGGAAAATAGTTACCGAAAACGTTTTTCTCCTTAGGCCAATCCCCAAAATAACATCCATCCATACACCGAATTTGGAAGAACCTAAATAAAAATAAAATTTTTTTAATTCGGCTCTCAAAAAATTGTTGGAGTGGGACTTTGTTAGTCTCCGCCCCCTCTCCGTCCTTTACCCACCCTAAGGGTAGCGTAAAGCATCTTAAGGGGGATTACTAAAAAATACTTTTTGGCATAAAAATTATTGGGTCAAAATTAATTAATAAAAAAAGGCATAAAGCTTTTTTTCAAATAAAAGGGGGGATATTCGCACCTCTTTTTAAAAGGGCCTTTTTCTTACTCAACACCGCTTTATTTTTGAAAATTGGCTGCCGGCGCTAAATTGTACATATCAAAAATTTACAAAAAAAGTTAAACAAATATTAAAAATAAAAAAAAAAACTAAAAATTTCTTCTGGGTGTTGTCAAAGGTACGGTCCAGTTAAACGGGGACGGGGCCCTAAAATTCTTCTAATTTTTTTTATATTTAAACCGTTCGTAGGTTTTAAGGCTTAAGGAGGGCCCTTTGAAGCAATCTTTAAGGGCTGGCCCATTTTTTGGTGGCCAGCTCCCCATGACTATACCCATTACAACCGTCACAAATTATAAAAGTTAATATATAATAATATTATGATATAATATATTACCTGGAGCGAGAATCGTTCATTGAAATCATGACAACCTCTGTTTGCGGCCATTTTCCAACTGGCAACCATGGATTTTTGTAATTAGTATATATAAAATTTTAATTTTGTATTAAAAATTAAAAAAAAACAGGTAAGTGTAAACAATTAACACTGATACCTGTTTACAGCTGGCAACCCTAACGCTGCGGCTGACTGAGGGCTGGCAACCATTTCTTTTTCAATTTGTGACATTATTATCTTTCAAATGTCGTAAATTAATATAGTTGCAAGTTATGTTAGCGAATTAATCATACTAAAATTAATTACAGACAATTGCGGCTAATTTTTTATAGGCAACCTATCTCTAATCCATTGCATAGTTCCTTAAAATTCATTTAAAATTGGTTGTATCAAAAAAACAGATACCTGCAGAATCAAGCAGTGGGATCTTAGACTATAAGTGGAGAAATGACCGTCATTTCGTTAACTTTTTATTTCTTTTACATCTGACCACAAGTATACCAAACTGAAATACACTGCGAGTATCTAATTTAAAATAAATTAAATAAATAAAAAAAAGGTTATCTTTTGAAAAAATGCTCGGACCTCGATTAGAATTTTAGGTCGCGCTTATTTTTGTGAAAAAAATATTTAAACAGTATGTCCCAAATTTAAGATATGACATTATAAATGATCAAGTTTTTTAGACATTTTTTATTGAACCACGGAGCTCATTTTGAACCCTCATACGAAGTTTTTAACTAAAAGTTTAACTTTTTATTGAAACTGTTATGTTGCTGACAGAAGAAAATTCCTCTTTTTCATATTGAACCGCACAGAACTTAACAATAATTAATAGTTTGTAAAAATCGTTGACAAAGGTTCTTATTTTCTTATTAATACAGGACGTAAAAAAGGGGGCCATAAGTTTCACAACTAGTTTGTTCCTGCAGCTGCAACTAATTCAGGACATCTTGGCATGTTGAAGTTCTAAGATCCAAAATTACATACAGACTAGTAAAAAAATTGCCAAGTCACAAAAGAACAGAACAAAATTGTAAACAGAATTTGGTCCAATTTCAAATTCAGGATAAGAATTTATACCTTATTTTTTTTATCTTGGGACAATCCACGAAGGCTGATACCTAAGTACTAACGTACCGTGGGTGTCTTCAGTTTGGTGGAGGGAGTTTGTTCACACGGGACTTAAATTTTTGGAGATTGGGAGGAGAAGGAAAAACTTCTGCGGGCAGCGGTTCCATAGTCTTGACACTCTAGGGATGAAGAAACGAAGAAAGCGGGAAGTCGGGCCTCTAACTGAACTGTAAAAGGATGCATAAAAGTTGCACTACGTGTTGCTCTGTTGGGAGCTGCCAGAGAAAGAATTATACTGACCAACTCTCTGAGCAGAAGCCGTGAAAATACCTATAGAAGAGCGACAGATCCCCTACAGCTCGACGGTGGGCAAGAAGAGAAGCCTTTCTGTGAACGTTGGATCATTAATAAGACGAACGGCTCTTCTTTGAATGGAGTCCAGAATGCTAAGTGTTGTAGGGGACGTCATTCCCCAGACATGAGAACAATATTCTAAAGGGGTCTGATTTGGGATACATCAAGTTACAAATTAGAAGAGAAAAATATTTTCTGGCTCGGAAGAGAAATCCAATCTTTTTGAAACTGCTGAAGCTTGGATAAAATGTGTTTGTGCCAGTTGAGGTTATTCTCAAAAGTAACGCCGACAAGATTAAACGACTCTTTGTTCTGCAGAACTTGGCCGCTCATATGTAAGGGATGAGCATTTGCAGACTTTTTACGCGACAGGGAACATGACTGTGTTTTCCAGGCATTAAACTGAACAAGATTTTTGGCGCCCCAATCCAAGATAAGTTTGAGGTCTTGTGAAAGAGATATCTGCATTGACCTGCGCTTGTTTTCGAAATCAGGATTACACGGGGGCTTAAGAAATTGAATACTAGAGTGGAGGGTACTATCGTCAGCAAAACTATGAATGGGATTGATTGTGGAAGAGAGAGAGAATTGAGAAGATCGTTAATGTGTAGAAGAAACAGCGTGGGTGCCAGCACTGAGCCCTGGGGCACCCCAGCATTAATTTGGTAGAAGCTGGAGGAATGACCATTTTACATAAGTTTTGTTGTTGGGATCTCTTCTCTTCTTGCCAGAAAATAAAAAAACCTATTTATATGGCAAGAAACTCGTGTATCTTTGACCAGTCAACGAAATTTTAAAAGTAGTGTCAAAGTCAAAAAGTCAGTAAGTGTAACACAATTCAACAATTGCTTTTCTGTTTTAACTAATCCAATACAATAATTTAAATGCTATATATATATATATATATATATATATATATATATATATATATATATATATATATATATATATATATATATATATATATATATATATATATATTATATTTTTATATATAATATATAATATATTATCAATTATTTATTGATTTTTTCATATTTATTTTAAATTAATAAGGTTATTATTAATTTTTCATTTTTTTTAATTAAACATCTTTGGAAAAGTTTATAATTTTATACATTTTTAAATATTTTAAAATATAATAATATATATATATATATAATATATATATATATATATATATATATATTATATATATATATATATATATATATATATTATATATATATATATATATATATATATATATATATATATATATATATATATATATATATATATATACATATATATATATATATATATATATATATATATATATATATATATATAATAAAATATATATATAATATATATATATATATATATATATATATATATATATATATATATATATATATATATATATAGAATTTTTAATACCAACAAGGTTAAATGTGCTCTGTTTTTTAAAAGTTCGCTCCTCCAAAATAATAGGTGGTAAATATATTGGAGTCAGCATTATTTTTACTGTAAGATGCCATTCTTGAAAAATATATTTTTGGCAGGTTTTTAAATAAAAAATTAAAATTTTGATATAATTAAAATATATAAGTTATTACTTGCTTAGTCTCGCGAGAAATCTAATTTTGATGTCAGATATTTTCTAATTTTATCAGAACATAAATTTGTCAGATGTTCCCGAATTTTACTATAATGTAATTTTTTATTACTTTTTGCTTACGTTGAACAACTAAATCACTTTAATGTTACATAGTGCTAATATATTAAAAAAAAAAGAAAATCAAGAGTTAATTTTTAGTCATCTGAAAGACTAAACTGTTAAAAAAAGTTTTTTTTCTTTTAGGGTAAAAAATTTTAATTTAATTGTAATTTGACTTTTGTAAAGAATCTAAAAGCAAACAAAATGGTTTTTTGCTAATCCTTATTGGTGCATTTTTCGCGGAGGAGAGTCGGAAGAACCGCTAAAGAGAGTCAATTAACCTTCATCACATCTGGTTCAAGATCATTTGAAGATCAAGTGAAAAAAATAACATTGCAAAAATCTGGAAAAATTCATGCATGTTTTTTCAAGGTCGCTGAATCCAAATCCTGCGTCTATTTACATCTATTCTAGAAGTTATTCCAGGTCATTTCAAGGGTATTTTGAAGTGTTTCTGGAATAAAAATGTTAGGTACGATTCAAAAAATCTTAAAACAAATTAGTACGTACGTTTTGGAGGTCGGTAAATGGGATTTTGATGTCAATTAACCTTCATAAGGTCAGAGTCACGGTCATTTAAAGTTCAAGTCGAGAAAAAAGCATAGGAAAAATCTGGAATAAAGTATGCATATAGATAGATCCGGGAGTGTAAATTAACGACCTTGAAAACATGTTCTACGTATGTTTAAGGTCATTAAACTTCCATAAGGTCGGGTTCAAGGTCATTTGAAGGTCAAGTCGGGAAAAAAAGCATAGGAAAAATCTTAAAAAATATATGCATATGGATACATCCAAAGTGTAAATTAATGCCCAATTCAGATTCAGCGACCTCAAAAAAATGTTAATTAATTTTTCCAGATTTTTACAATGGTTTTTTGTTTACTTGACCATTAAATGACCTTGAACCTAACCCTAGTAGCACTTAACTGCTTCCGGCGTTCTCGCGTAGATCAAATGTTGACCAGTGTAATCCTTAGATAACTCAAATGCGGTAACCAAATGCACTATTTGGCAACATCGCGGGGGACATGACGCCCGCTCCTGCCAATTTACATCGTCAACTGGGACTCGTATATCGTATTGGGCAATTTTACGTTTTAACACCAATGTCATCGGTCTAATTCGATTCGAGAACGGGCTTGTAATCTCTGCTCGTCCTCATGTTTATGGAAAATAATGAAAATACGAACGCTTAAGCAGAATTTCCGGTGTAATAAATAATAATTTGAGTTGAATAAAAATAATGTTTAAAAGTTTTTGGATGTAAAAAGGTGGATCTTGGATTGTAAAAGGTTAATAGGTAATTTCGTCTTGGTGAACTTTTCACTTAAGGTACTTTACTTGCGACAGTCGTAGAAAAAAACTATCGCCTTTATATGTAGTATCTATCTTCGTCTCTTTCATGCCATCCGCGCCGAACTCGCCCATCTCTCTCCCACAAAAATTGATTGTTGAACGGGCCAGGATTAGTACCAGTACGGATCATTATATATTTTTTTTATTTTGGTTTAATTCGGGTGCAGTATTTGAATGACCAAAATTTAGCTGTTCAAATAAGATTATACGTTTCCAAAAGTTGAGTTTCAGTTGAAAATATTATTTTGTAGGAGACTGTACAGGGTGTCCCAAACTGGACGCGTTCTTATGGAACAACCCTTATTTTAAGGGATGAAAAATTGACCAAGGTGTCCGGAGCTCAAATTTAATGAGAAAACCACTGGCGCTAAAAAACTTTGCTATCTCTTATCGTTTCGGCCACTAGAGGGCGTTTCTCGAATTTCGTCGATTTTTTAAATGCCCCATAACTTTCTTATTAATAAAGACAATTAATTTTGATAAAAACTTTTAAGGCACTTTTTTTCGTAGAATTCATTGCGATAGGCAGATTTTTTACAGGGCGTTTAGATTTTCGTGCACCACCCCAAAATCAATTTTTTTATATGGACCACCCTATATATTATAAGATTTTTGAAAAGCTGGTAAAATTTCCTAAATTTTAATGTATCACTTGTTATGTTTATCTTAAAAACCATTAGCAGTATTACGATTTAAAAATTAAAATAATGTGCCTACAGAAATCAACATTGCCATGACTAGTAAAATGACATAGGATGCTAACATGTTATGATTAAAACAACAGATCTAAAGTTTTATGATAAGATTACTCATAGTTAATATATTAAATTAATAATTATCTAAAACACAAACGACAACAACAACAAACCAACAATATTAACAAAAAAACATAACTCTACCTAATCCTAATATAAAATTTTATGGAATTTACCTAATAAACGATAATAAATAAACAAAAATAAAATTAAATTATGTTAACAAATGTTCAAATTGTCTCCCATTTTGTTGTACGCAAATTCTACATCTTTTTTTAACAGCATTAACTGCATTAATAAGTTCTATATTTTGAACTCGGTTAAACGCACCTCGCAACGCCCTTTCTAATTCTTCCCGGCTATTAAAATTATTGTTTTTATAAGTAAGGTCTCTAATTCTACCCCAAAGAAAAAAATCTAAGGGAGTCAGGTCCGGTGACCTGGCAGGCCAGTGTATGGGCCCTTGATTTCCCATCCAATTTTCACCAAACTGAACATTAAGGTAATCGTTTATGGTCCTTGCACAATGTGCAGGGGCACCATCATGCTGGAAGAAGATTCTGGGTATCAGATTTATGGGAATATCTTCCAAGAATGGTTCAACCTGGTCCCTTAAAATATCCAAATATTGTCTAGAATTCAGCGGTTCATCATAAATGTAGGGTCCAATGAATTGTCCTCTAAAAATTCCCACCCAAACATTGAAGCTAAATCTTCCTTGTTGTCTGTTTTGGACAGTCGCATGGGGATTTTCTTGGGACCAAGTGTAATCATTAAACCGATTAAATATGCCCGCACTACTAATCGAAGCCTCGTCAGACCAAATACAATTTAAAGCAAAATTTGGTTCATTTTGTATTTTATTTAAAAACCACTCACAAAACGAGTTCTTCGATCAAAATCCCCAGGGAGAAGATGATGGATTTTCCGGGTTCGATAAGGCTTAAATTTGTTTTTTTTTCAAAATCCTGTGGTTTTTGCTTCTGGATATGCCAGTCTCTGCTTCAAGTTTTCTTGTGGAAGTTGTACCATTATTTTCATATAAAGTGCCCAATACGGTTAGAGTTTTTACTTCATTTTCGTTTTGAATTTCTTGATTTTAGCATAATTTGCTCTGGGTTTGTTAAAAGAGCCAAAATTTTGAAGATTATGGGCAAGTCTAGCAAATACATCCCTGGATGGTTGCTGCCATTCGGGATATTTTTTAAAAAATACAAGTTTCTTGCCGCCTGAGCGTTTTTGTTGCTTTCTATGTAACATTCAAGCATGTTGAACTTTTCAAAATTTTCATACATTTTTAACACTTTTTAAAAACCTTTCTTAAAAACTTATTTAAATTACTTTTTTTCTACTAAAAATACCAAAATATTTAACAATTTCAAGTACCACTGTCAATTCTCAACTCTTCAGAAGCTGTTAAAATATTAAAACAAAAAATCATATGCACGGCCTACTGCTTTTTTACGTAGCAGCTTTAATTATGTGGCTTTACTCGTAACATGTTAGCATCCTAATGTCATTTTATTGGTCATGGCAATGTTGATTTCTGTAGGCTGGTATTTTTATTTTTAAATCGTAATACTGCTAATGGTTTTAAGATAAACATAACAAGTGATACATCAAAATTTAGGAAATTTTACCGGCTTTTCAAAAATCTTATAATATATAGGGTGGTCCATATAAAAAATGATTTTGAGGTGGTGCACGAAAATCTAAACGCCCTGTAAAAAATCTGCCTATCGCAATGAATTCTACGAAAAAAAGTGCCTTAAGAAAGTTTTTATCAAAATTAATTATCTTTATTAATAAGAAAGTTATAGGGCATTTAAAAAATCGACGAAATTCGAGAAACGCCCTCTAGTGGCCAAACGATAAGAGATAGCAAAGTTTTGTTAGCGCCAGTAGTTTTCTCATTAAATTTAAGCTCCGGACACCTTGGTCAATTTTTTTCTATCCCTTCAAATAAGGGTTGTTCCCATAAGAACGCGTCCAGTTTGGGACACCCTGTACACACAACACACGAGCTCTGTTCGTTATTCAGTAATATCTTACTTCGAAGTCTTAAAGATAATTATTTATTATTAAAAGATAATAAATTTGCATCACACCACTGTTTCATCTTACACAAGTCAATAACTAAATTGCCCTTTAACCGATTAATGTCAGTATCATGCCAAAGAATGGTGGTATCATCCGCGAAAACAGTGAACCCTTTCCAGCTATTAAAAGGCGAAGGGAAGTCGTTAACGTAGATGAGGAACAGTAGCGGACCCAGAACCGAACCCCTGATGAACACCAACCCCAGTACTGAGTTCGTCAGAATTAACATTATTATAAACAACCGTCTAAACACGCCCAGACCACTCCAGAGCAATCTTCTAAATCCATATGCCTCCAACTTCCAAAGCAGTATCTGGTGGTCCACACAGTCGAATGCTTTTGACAGATCGCAAAAGACCGCAGCGGCAGCCTTCCCAAAGTTATGGTGAATATACAGATGCTCAAGAAACTTAAAGATAGCATCGCTCGTGCCCGTCCAATCCTAAAGTTTGCATTCGCTCATAAGTTTGTGTTCATTCATAAAAGACATCATCCTCATCTTGACAATTTTTTCCACTATCTTCGCCAAGGTAGGCAGCAATGCTATAGGTCGAAAGTTTGAAGGATTGCTGTGATCGCCATGATCCTTATAACATAAATATCTATTTTCTCTAACCGTCAAAAAATTTTCTAATTTTTATACTATTTTCAGGTGCAAAAGCTATTTCCAGGATTCGATTCCTTTTTTTCTTAAGAGTGCATTTACGCTACACCTTAGGGGTCGGGCGAAAGGACGTGGAGACGGTGGGCGGAGACTAACAAACTCCCACACCACAATGTTCGTATAGCCCAAGGAAGTTTAAAGGTGTATGGAAGCCCAATGCTATGGCCCATTCGATCAAAAAATGTCCAGCCCAGTATGAAAATAACTGTCGAGTTGGCCCCCCGATTCTGCGCAATAAAAAAATTCAACGAAATAATTTAATGTGTTGCCTATTTACACACTGATAAATCGGTGTGAAAGTTACCAACACATTATAATTTTATGAGAGCCGGAGTACCGTTTTTGGATTGATCAAAACCTTCTTATTTTAGTGTTTTTAAAATTGTTTTTTTTTTAACTTATAAATCGTAACAAAATTAACTAGAGGTTGTATGGTTTTGTCTTGCAAATCCAAGGGTAACATACCCGTCTTTTAACTTTAGGTAAGTATTTTTTATATTTAAATTAGGTGCTTCTATAAGACGTAACGTTAGGTAACCGAATAAATAAATAATATATCAATTATGAATAATAGAAAACGAAAATTTCATAGGAAATATAAGTGAGAAAAGTAAGGCAATCTTAACTATCTTTTAGATGATTTCCACAATGTTTGTGTATTTCTGTGGATTATTAAAAGAAATAAGGTTTACATTTGGGAAATTTATTTATTTAATAATTTAGTACACTTTTTTAAAAGGATCAAAATTATTGATTACTGGGCAGACGAGGCAAATTTTAATATATACAGGTCCCCTAATTGAATGAAAGGAGTAAATTTGTTGGGGCCGATTATTCTTTGGCCCCAAATGTTTGTTTTCGAGATTTTCCATCATCAAAAATCGAAAATCAAACTAACCTTATTTACATTTTTCCTCTTTTTTGGCAAAATTTGATTTTTCCTTAAATTGGCACACAATTTTCACAAACACCTTTTAAAACTTTTTTATGTTTATTTTACACCTTTTTTCACTTTTTTTTTTAAGCAAAAGGGCTGCGCCTTTAACAAAAGTTCGCAATTTAATGGAAAAAGATGTAAAATAAATAAAAAGGGTTTAAAAGGTTTATAAAATAGCAATTTAGTGAAAATCAAGAATTGTGTAAAAAAAGGGAGAATATATGAAAATAGGTTAGTTTATTTTCAACTTTATGATGAAGATCTCGGAACGAAACGTTGCCGAAAAATATTTTTTTCAGATTTGTAATCAGCGCCCAAAACCCTGTATACCAAATTTGATCAAAATCGGAGAGAGGAACTTTCGAGACAATACCATTTGTTTAAAAACAAATTAGATTTTTGGTTTCTTAATCTTGCATTTCAACTTTTAAGCTCGACATACTGTAAAATAAATATTTACAATTATTACAGGATACCATAAAAGGTACTAAACATTTTAACCACGTTATTCGTCTTATGAATGTTTGTTATTAGTGAAAGTATATGCAAAAAGGAGTTAAAAATTTCATTTTAATGTAAAAAATCTTAGATATAAAACCATTTACAATCTTGCCCTTTCTTTATCACAAAATTGGGGGAACTCCCATATTACAAAAGTTAAAATTTTTTTGGTTTTTTATTTTTTTAAAAAATTTTTGGTAAAAATACAAAAAAAAAATATAATTTAAATAAAGGATAAAGGGCCCAATTTTTTCCATTTTAAAAAAAATTTAATTTCCTTTTTAAATTTTTTTTGTAGTAATTTTTAAAAAAAATTTTTGGGCAAAAAAAAAAAAAAATAATTTGGAATTTACATTTGATGATGTAAATTTTTAAAGATAGTAACAAAGAATTATGGAAACCGGGCCCCCTTGACCTACTATTCATTGCGCAAATTCCGGGGGGCCCAAACCCCCCATTCCGTGCCCCACCCACAATTTTGGTTTACCGTATGGGTTTCCATACACCTTTAAACTTCCTTTTATAGCCGATTAAAAATATTAAAATTTTATTTAGGTTCTTCAAACCCGGGGTATCGATGCGATGTTTTTTCCGATTGCAAGCCTAAGGAGATACCGTTTTTCGGTAAAAAATTTTTCCTTAAATAATTTATACACCATTTTAAAGGTAAGGAAATAGTCTACGCTTCTACTGTAGCGGATTTTTAAAATTTATAGTTAAGAGAAAATAGTATCTAAACATAACCGATTTTAGGGTGACTTTCACTCAAGGAAATATAAAATAATCCAAATTTTTTAAAAAAATATTACAGCAGAAGTCTAGATTTAAGTGTTGGCTTTCAATGGGTTTTTTTAAAATTAAAGATAACTTATACCGTTTTTGAGAAAAACCTTATGCCCGAAACCCAAATTGGATCCAATTTTTTGGGGCGAAAAGGACCCTTAAAAAAAATCGTGATTCGATTGGTGATTCGATTTTTACGAGGATCCCGATCCGTAAATCAATTTCTTTTTTAAAAAAATTGTCCCAGCTTTGAATTTTTGCATACATTTTTCTAAAGTTCGTCATGCCGTTTGGAACAATGCCAATGTAAAATTTTTTTAAAATCCAGACTAAAAAATTTG
Source organism: Listronotus oregonensis (assembly GCA_019359885.1). NCBI lineage: Eukaryota > Metazoa > Arthropoda > Insecta > Coleoptera > Curculionidae > Listronotus > Listronotus oregonensis. The sequence goes on from JAHBCN010020491.1 coordinate 13,746, forward strand.
CTGTGTATAAACGTAAACGTAAATTTAAGTTATATTTGCTCCACTTGCTTCTAAATTCTAAATTTAATCACGACATTATCATCGCAATTCAACTTCAGCGAGTTTAATTATAAATTAAACATCCTGTCCCCGAAATCCGTTGATTAAAGCTTATTTAACTTGGGCACCGCCAAAAACATTAATGGAGGTCTCAACTTGCCAATATTTAAGGGATTTCCCGGAAAGTTCATAAAATATTCCTGAACGTTTTAAGTATTCCCCCGGGGCGCTCTTACATGCCTCCGTGGAAAATGGAAGTATTTATTAAATTTCGTTGACAACTTCTATCAATTTAGATTATTTATTAAACTTATGTAGGATTACACACAGGTAAAATAAAAATCGGTAATGGCACATTCACGGAAATTATGTTTTTGCACGATCAGGTAATATTGCACTTTTACTGTTTAGATTATGCCATCTGTAAGTGATGTTTATTTCATAATGTACTGTAAACAGTACTTTTGTTTGGTTGGTTTAGTTGGTTTTGTCCTAATTTAAAAGAGGGTGTGGACCCCAGGGGAAAAGGGGGAATGGGGGTAAAACACCCCCCCCAAAAACCCCACCTTTTCCACGTCGTCGGAAATATATTATTCCCGGGAAATCGATCACCGAAATTAAAATTAAACTCACAACCAGGGTTGTAAAAAATCATGATTTAAAAAAAAAAAATTTCCCATTTTTAAAAAAAAAAATTTTTTTTTTTAAAATTTTTTTTTTTTAAATAGCCCAATTGAAGTTTGTAAGTGTCCTTATTTTAAAAATTTTCCCTTTTCTCCTAATATTTTTTTTTTATAAACTCCCTTTTATTAAATTTTTACCGCGAGAAAGCACTTGCATTTTTTTTGGAAAAACCGTCGAACACGCAGATTTACCGGTCTACAAAAAGGGGGAACGGGACGGGGCGTCATTTCCAGTTAAGATCTGTGGGGCGAGCATTGTTTTTACGGCTAACTAAAAAATTTTGATATTGTGTAAAAAAATAAAATATAGTTTTTTTAATATGTCGTTTCCCGAAGAAGGGGAGAAAGAAAGAGGCCCTTTTCTGGCAGTTTTTCAAAGAAAAAACGGGGAAAACGGAAAGGGAAAAACCGGGGGTGTCGCGCTACATGTAAAAATTTATTTGGGGAAAAGGAAGGATTGGTGGAGAGGATAAAAAAAACTGGGAAAAAAGTTAAAAAGGGAAAAAATAAAAACATCGATACTATCGATACTTTTGGAATCCCTAACTTGAACGAATACAAT
>JAHBCN010020492.1:0-15145 GCA_019359885.1 Listronotus oregonensis
AAAAATTTTTTCTTTTCGATTTTTAAATTTTTTTTTTTCTCTGCAAAAATGCATTTTTTTTTCCGGTTTTTTCTTACTAAATCTACTAATCAAAATGTGTTCTTTTTACCTGAAATTTTTTTTTTTAAATCAGTGAAGCTAAATGCCCCCGGCCCCCTAATTTTATTTTTTTTTTTTTAATTTAAAAATTTTTCCTCCATGCTCTTTAAAACTCATATGGTAAAAACAACCATCAAAACAAACAATATAATAAAAGGATTTTCTTTGTCCCCCCCCCCTCCCCCCTTATATAAAACCCCTGGTTACGCCCTTGGCTGCAATCATCGGGGTTGCAACAAAGATTTTTTTTTGCACATGTTCCCCCACAACTTTTTTTCGGTTGATTTATTTTTTTTTTTAAATTTTTTTTAAAAGATTATTCAGAATTTTTTAAAAAAAAAAACCTTTATCTGCAAAAGAACGAAACCCAAAAAAATAAATAACGTTATTTTGCCAACACTAGTTATTCACTTTTTTGAGGTAATTTTAATTTTAATATCGCAATTAGAGCAATTTGCTATAGTAATTAATGAACAAACTTTATTTTTAACAATTTTTTTTAAAATTTTTTTTTTGATTTCTCTTGTTTTTTTCTTCACTTAACTTTTTTTAAAAATTTGGGGGTTTAAATTTCCCCAGTATTGAAACTTGGTTCACCTTCCAAAATTTGACTCGCTATTTTAGTTTTTTCAGAAATTGTTTCTTCAATGTAGCCTTTGACCACAGTTGCAGATTATCATCTTCCATGACGTTTTAATGTTAGTACATCTACCACTGATTCTACAAACAATGTTGCAGAAGATCTGCGAAAACACGTTCCTATGTATTGCATGGGGTTTTAAGATTTACCAACCAACAGCTTAAAATGAAATTTTTTAGTTATAATATCAAAAAAATTCTATTAAAACTGGTAGACTGAAGACAAGGGGAATGCATATTTATTACAGTCCTTCATTAATGTTTTTAAACCACGTGACCACGCTTTTTTTGGTTTAAAAAAGGGGTTTACTTAGGTTTTCTTTCCTATTTACAATGTTGCCACGATAGAAAAAAAAGTTAAAAAAAGTTTTTGCCGACTTTTTTTTTTCTGTGACAATTTACCAGCTTCTAAACCCAAAACCCCAAAGGGGCAAAAAATGTGTAAATCAAAATTACTGATTAAAAACCTCCAAAATTTTTTGTTAAAAAAATGGGGAATTGCCGGTTAGTGGAAAAAAGAACACCCTTTTTTATGAGGAAAAATATTAGTGTTGGCAACACAGCACCCTCTGTTTCGACAGTAGACTTGACTGACACTGCTGACAATCATTGTTGGCGTTGGCTTTTTTTGTTTTTGGATATTTTTTTGGGAAAAAAAGTTTTATTTTTGATCAAATTATGTTCAAAAAAAAAAAACCCCCACAATTTAAAAAACAGTTCTTTTAAAACTGCTTTTCATATTTAAAATTTTAAAAGGAAAAAATTACATGTTTTTTGTTAGGGTTGAAATTTTAAAACCCTGGTTTTTTTTTTTTTTAGAAAATGTTAAAAATGGGGACTGTGGAACAAGATGCCTTTATAATAATGGCATTTTTTGAAGTGCAACTCTTAATGAGGATGGAGCTTGGTCATATTCTCTCCAAAGTTGCATGGACCAGTTTGAGAAAGGTTTCCTGACAATCTTGTTGAGTACGAAACTTGGTCTTGTTGAGTACGAAGAAATTTCCCCCATCACAGACATGCCCCTAATCAATCTTTTGAAAAAAATTGCATTTAAAAAGGGCAAATCCACTGGAAGGCCTACCGTGTTACAAACCCCTGTTCTTGATATAGTGCCCGAATGGAGCACATTGCTAAAAAAATCAGTGGAGAAGTTGTCTACTCAGTCCGGTAAGGATACTATTTTAAAAAAAATTTTAATTAATGTTTACGGGACCATTTTTTTTTTGAAATTTTTTGTTAGTACTTGCCATAAAAGGTTTAAAAATTTTTCAATAATTTAATGTGATTCTTAACAATGAATAATTTTTTGGACCATATTTTTTTTTCTCTGATGAAGTGGGTTTTTTTTAGTTAAAATAAATGGAATTTTTTGTACATTGTTTTATCTTAATTTTTTTTAGCATGTAATAATTCTTCTATTTTTTTTTTATTAACTTAGGAAAATGTAATATTTTAAAAATGTAAAAATAAATCCAATCATGTCTATCTTTTTTAAATTGTTTTTTTAAAAAAAAATGAATAAACTTTTGTAAACTGGGTAAATGTCTTGAATTTTCTATTAATTTAAAAATTGGGGTAATACCAAAAAAGGGATAAAAAAAATATATTAACAGATTTCTTACGGGGGAATTTTTTTTCTTTTAAAATATTTCCCCAAAAACTTTTTTTTCATTCGAATTGTATAAACATACAGAAACTTTGTAAAAAAAAATTTTAAATTTAAAGGGGGAAAAAATAACTGCATTTTTGCATTAGAAAAATCATTTTTTAAAAAAACATCTTAAAGTTTGTAACTATAAAAAAATTATAACTAGGTAAATAATGTGCAAATGAGTAAAAATTTTTACTCAGGGGTTTTCCGGGGGGTTGAACACTATATTTTTATTGACAAGGGCCTGGGGGAAACCTGGTGGGGCCAAGGATGGTGTAAACGTCGCCTTCTAAAGTTTAACAACAAATCCTGTTAATGTCGGTCCAACTGTCCCCAAAACTCCACTAGACCACGTTTACTATCCTTAGGGGCACCAGGTGCTCCGTGGGTCCTTGCCAATCTCATAGTCGGGGTGTCTGCGACCTTGGCTTTAGTAACAAATTCTCATTTTTTTTCATTATTTACCCAATTTTTCATTTTTTTTTTTCAAACCCCCTTTAAAAGTAATTTAAAAAAATTTTTTTTAAGGAATGACGGGTTTTATTTCCTGTTAAATTTGTTTACAAAAAATTTTTAGCGTTTTTACGAATCGAATGCAAAAAACCCATTCAAATCCATCTTACTGCACAAAAAATCCCCCCTTTTCCGCCAGAATTTTTTGTATCTAAATCTAACAAATTAAATAATTGACAAACAAAAAAACTCAAAACTAAATACATACAAAAATTATCCAAAAAAAAGGTGTAATAACTTGGTTTCCCCAAAATTCAATTACTTGAAAAAATGATAAATGGTAAATTTTCTAACCTTAAAAAAAAATTTTGGTTTTTTAAAATCGATTTTAAAATGCCCGGCGCTAAATGAATATTTCTAAAGGGGATTTTATTAAATTTTTTTTAAAAACCCTGAATAGGCAAAAACATTTTTTTTGGCACGTGGGGTTTACCTTTTTTAAGAAGACCCTGTATATATATATATATATATATATATATATATATATATATATATATATATATATATATATATATATATATATATATATATAATATTTAAACTATAATACCAACCTTTACATTTTTAAAGTTTACTTGATGAAAATGGGTAATTATTCTTCCGATCCCCAATATTTTATCCCTTTTAAAATTTCCTAATTAAATGGGAAGAACTCCGGGGGGTGAAAATTTAATTTTATAACCCGAAACATCTAATTAACCGTTAGTTAATAATAAAGACAAAAGTTGTGTAAAATAGACCCTTCTCTAACCCAATTCCTATCAACACCACTAATACAATGGACTACTTTTTTTCTTTAAATTAAAAAAAAGTTTCAGACACGACATTTAAGTTAAAAACAAGATTTTTTAAAAAGGAATTTTTAACAATGTTTTAAAATATAGACTCGTTTTTCTTGGAAGATTTTACGAAAACTCTTTATTATTTTGCCTTAAAAGGGTCTTTTCAAATTTTCCATATAAATTCATCGTTTTTATTAGAAGAGACGTGCCCTGCAGCGTCGAGTAAAGTCTGAACCAGACACGCCTCTATAATTTGCTAAAAGTGTGTATAACAGCAAGCTTAGGGTTATTTTTATTTGTAAAAGCATTTTTACATTGATAGAGGAGTAAATGGCCTTAACTTATTTAGTAAAAAAAAATATAAATATTAATTACCAAGAGTTTTGGTAATATTTTTTAACAAGAAACACTAAAATTTACTTTATTGTTTTTCAAAATATTATTTATTATATATTTCCAATTTTAACACAATTTAAAATATACTGATTTACATTTGGTTTTTGGGAAAAAAGTACTAAGTAAATTATTAAAAAAATAAATGCTTTATTAGGAAATAATTAGTATGTTTGCTAGTTTAAAGTACCAGATATGAGATAAGTTGTTATTTTTTTGTAATAGCTTCGGACGTTATTCGTTTTTGTGGTTTTTGCGTCTTTGTATAACGTTCGCCATATTTGTTAGTGTCAAGCCATAAATGTGTGCATTTTGCATTAAAACTGAGACCTAATTATATGTTGCAAAGTAATTTATTGTGTTTCTGTTACTTAGTACATTTTAGCTAAGGTAAGTAAATATTATAAATTATTATTTATAATAGTACCTGTCAAACAGCCCGGTTGGACAACTATCCTTCATTTATTAACAATGATAATAGGTTATGCCGTATGTAAGTAATGTAACTGATTGTGCCCATTGAGACTTTTGATAATCATGTTAAAACCTACCTTTTTGCAGCAAAATTTTAGCAAATTTAACCGAGATCCAATTTCCATAAGGATTGTGTGGGGTCCTTTATGTTAGTAACTGCTGGGTAGCGAAACCGAACCAGAACTAACCAGAATAAAAAATAACACTTTAACTACATTATATAAATGAAAATTAACTTATCCACTTCACCAGCTAATCTATCTAAAACACAGAGTGTTTAAGAGCTTAAAAAACATTTTGCGAAATTAACTGCTTTCATCAGCTGATTATGTTTTGGCTGTTTCACTAAGCAGAGAATATTAACAAAGGCACGGAATATTAATATTTTAATACCTGGCTATTGTGCTTACTAAATAGAGTTCATATCAGGTCTGGCTTGAGCTGATATCAAATTAATACACTATTTAGAAGATATTATTACTTAATTCGTTATAATTACAGTTGAAATAAATGAAAAATATTTAAAAATAGTGTACATTATTTTTTAAATAAAAAATACTATATATTACAAATAATATAATGGCTATTTGTTATATTTTGTACAAAATTTCATTTTTATTTGTTTGTGCATTATTTAGTGTATAAAAGCAAACATTATAAGCATTTCATTTAAAAGCTAACGAAATAGTAATAATTAACTTTAGGGGGTAGGTTACTTGTTCATCAGGTTAGACATTATAGATGAGGCCCGCTTAGAGCCGAGTCAAAATTCAAACAGTCTGTAACAGGTGTACCAGACATTATGAATTTTTTATTTCTAATAATTCTCCAAATCCCTATCCCGGAAATTGACAGACTAGCATCGGCAAAAACAGAATAACCAGACTATCTCAGAAGCAAAAACTGTTTAAATAATCGAATAAAAAAAAAAGTTCTCGTGTTTCGAATGGCGTAAACCTTCTGGTTCTTTGTCAAAAATAGTATTAAAACTTCTGCAAAATTCTTTCCAACCCTAACTTTGAAGATAAAATTTTTCTACCTCTAAAGAAAAAGCCCAACTATTTTTAAAAAATTTTTTGCCAATTCTACCCTTAATGCTCCTATTTATTTTCTTCTTCCAACATTGCCCTGTTTCTCATAAAATGTATATCATTTTTAAAGTCAAGTAGTTAGGTGTTTCTTCCTTTTCTCAATACTAAAAATGTCTGGGCTGTATACCCGTAATTGTCTAAAAAATGTGTCCCGACTTCCCCATCTAACTCCAATCGAATCTCTTGGGGCATTTTTCAAAGCTGAAAAGCTGCACGGTGCAAAAAAAATCCCCCAAAAGGATGCAAAACTCTTTCTTCTAACTATACACCTATATCTCTTTTTCTTTTTTCAAAGTAATGGAAAAAATATAAATTTCAATTTTACCAAGAAAAAACACAAGACACTGATCTTTTTCCTTTGTCTTACACAACTGAAACAAGTCCCTTCAGTTTCTCGGTAAATCCCAGATCGTTGCTCTTGACCTATCCAAAGCTTTCGCTTAGGTCTGGCATGATGGGCTTCTTAACAAACTTTAATTTTACGATCTTCTCTCTTTCACCATCAAACCCATTTATAGTTTTGCTGACGATAGTACCCTCCACTTCAAAGTTCATTTTTTTAAACCAGTCAAAAGCCTGATTTGGAAACCAAGCGTAGGTCTATGCAGATGTCTCTCTCACAAGACCTCAAACTTATCTAGGATCGTGGCACCAAAGAATTTGTCCAGTTTAATGCCTCCAAAATATACAGTCATTAATACAGTATTTAATTTCTTCCAATCTGTATACTCTGTATGTATCCCAAATCAGACCCTCTTAAGAATATTGTTCTCATGTCTGGGGAATGGCGTCTCCTAAAACACTTAGCATTCTGGACTCCATTCAAGGAAGAGTTGTTCGTCTTATTAAAGATGCCATGCTTACAGAAAGGCTTCCTGTAGGGGAAGTGTCGCTCTTCTATAGGTATTTTCACGGCTTTTTCTTAGAGAAGTTGGCCAGTATAATTCCTCCTCTGGCAGCTCCTAACAAAGCAACACGTAGTGCATCTTTTATGCATAGTTTTACTGTTCAACTAGAGAGGTCCCGAACTCCCCGCTTTCTTCGTTCCTTTATCCCTAGTCTCCAAGTATTTAAGTCCCGTGTGAACAAACTCTCTCGTGGCACACTTAAGACACCCACGGTACGTTAGTGCTTAGGCCTTAACCTTCGTGGACTATCCAAAGATAAAAAAGTCAGTTTTCTATCATTATTTGATTTTAAAAATCAAAAATCACATTATATTTTGGTTAGTTTTACTGTATAGTATACTGTAATGAATAACCTACCGGTCTTAAATTGGTATTGTAATCGAAAGTCTACCAGACAGTATGAAATAAAAATATTGACGATATTTGTATTTGTTACAACTAACAAGAAAATCTAAAGTAGTTGCACGGTTAATAGGGTCTCCTATTAAATAACCTATGGTTGTAACTTAAAATTCTACATGATTTATTTGTAAAAAAATGCCTTAAGTACGGCTAAAACATATTTATTGATTTAAGGGTCTAAAATTGTATCGATTAAAATAAAAAAACTTGTTGTATTTTATAGTTTTATTTTAATATTTATCACGTCAAATTTATATACCTTTGTATTTTGTCTAAAATTAATAGTCGTTAAACTGATTCTTTCTTTTGAATTACCTATAAGCACTATATCGATTTTAAATTATATTTTATCTAATAAACAATTTTAATTCTCTTTATAAACCAATTTAAATTCAATATTGGTGGGTATTTTAAATTATTTTTTATTGTCCAATACAGAAAAAAAAGCATTGCAAACCAATGCAGAAAGGTAAAAATTAGCGAATTAAAAAAAAAAACAGGGAACTAGTCGTTTTTGGGACAATTAAAAAGCCCTATACAAATTATTAGGTAGTTTTATTGTTTTTGTTTCTTAAATTTTTGTTTTCTGCAAAAATAAAAAAATATATGAAAAGAGGTTAGTACCCAACTTTAGTGAATACTGTGTACACTTCAATAATTTACATAATACAGACTTAAAACATTGTAATATGTAATTAAGAGTCCATTCGCGCCGCGAAAATTGGATCCAATTTGGGGTTCGGGTCATAATGTTTTTCTCAAAAACGGTATAAGTCATCGATAATTTTCAAAAACTATATGAAAGCCAACACTTAAATTCAGGCTTCTGCTGTAATAGTTTTTAAAATTTGGATTTAGTTTTTAATATTTCCTTGAGTGAAAGTCACCCTAAAATTGGTTATGTTTAGATACTATTTTCTCTTAACTCGACTCATATTTCAAAAATCCGTTACAGAAAAGGCATAGATTATTTCCTTACCTTTAAAATGGTGTATAATTTATGTCATTTAAGTGAAAAATAGTTACCGAAAAACGTTATCTCCTGTAGGCTTGCAATCGGAAACAACATCGCATCGATACACCGAATTTGGAAGAACCTAAATAAAATATAATATTTTTAATGCGGCTATACGAAAACTGTGGTAGTGGGAGTTCGTTAGTCTCCGCCCACCGTCTCCGCGTCCTTTCGCCCGACCCCTAAGCTGTAGCGTAAATGCACTCTTAAGGTAATTAAATATAATATGTAATTCAGCTATTTATCAGGTACATATTAGAACATTAAGGTTTACACCAAATATAACTTTGTCCGTAAATATATCTCAGAAAATTCTGCTATTAAAACAGTTTTTATGCAAAAAAATACCTAGAGGTTAACTAGGAATAATATCTAAATATAAATTTGGTTTCATAGTTAACGATTGTTATACTCAGTTCTTAGTAAATTTTTATATTTAATGCAATAACTTTGATGAAAAGTTATTAGTCAGCAATAGTTAATTTATAATGACGTAAGTTTTAATTAAATTTTGCTTATTTTTTATAATGAAGAAAAACATTTGTATGCTTAGCACTATATACATAAGATAACTATAACCAAATTAATAAATATGGACTAGATATTTATTAATTTGGTTTGAAGTATATCGTTATGTAGTTAGGCTAGGTAGTTCTTATTGTACAAATGTTTTTCTTCATTATAAAAAATAAGCAAAATTTAATTAAAACCTTACCGTAATGTTTCATTATTCAAAGTTAGAGTATTGCTGACTAATATACTTTTCACAAAGTTATATCGATTGAAAAATATAAAAATCCTAAAAAACTGAGTATTAACCAATCGTTAACTAAATGGTAAACCAATGTTATGTACCCTTAGATATTTATATTAGTATAATAAAAAAAGAACTACATATTTTAAAAGAGGTAAATTTTTAGTTAAAGACAGGGACAGATCTGTAAAATATATTGTTATATCTTCGTACAAATAAAGAAAATCAAATTTAGGACAGACAAGATTTTATATAAATGTTTATGTTTCTCTAATCTTATTGTTAAAAAAATTGTGAAAAAGGATGCTTAAACGCCGGTTAAAAAATAAAAGCAAAAGTAGATGCGTGATGCTTTATCTATGCCCGTTTTGATAATAAGGCTAAGTTTTTAAACCATGGTGTGACCTAAAATCTTAAAATCTTCCTAAAAAATGAAGCGGAATTCTAGAAAAAAAAATACAAAGATAAAGAAAAAAATGTTGTTTTTTGGATTTGTGTCGCAATTTATGGAAAAAAAGCCGTAACTTGCAATGTCATTTTACTATTTTAGAAACATAGCATGCGGCGCGAACCTAAATAAATGCTATTTTTAATTTAAAATTAAAAATGCCTGAATACCTAAAGCAGCATTTCAACGATTTTATGTTGCTTTAAATAAGAACAAATTTATATTACAAAAATCGTCAAAAAAGGTAACAAAAACTTTTATAACTTAATTGCAAATTTTAAATATTTTGTACAAGATATATATTGTAAGAAAAACAGGTAAAAAAAACATTTTTATTTATAGGCTTTTAATTTTGGGAACCTAATAACCGTGGTCTAAGGGTTAAACAAAACGTCATTATTTCTCTTAATAAAAGTGCATAAATTAGGCTTTTCCTAAACTTACAGAAAGCACAAAGATTATTTATTGTAAAAAATTTAATATTTAAAGAGAGATTATAAATTTAGGCTCTTTTTTAATTGTATTTATTTCTAATCTAACTTCTAAATTGTAAGATTATAAATGATTTTTTAACAACGATTTCGCTCGAAAATTAATTAAAACTTTCTCTAATGTCATAATAATTTAGAAAATAACACTGTAAATGATATATAATTTTTTTAGTTTGTTGTACAACAATTATTCTTATTTATCTTATAAACGCATTTAGAAAACCCTAGGAAATTATGCTTATAAGAAAAACAGCTCATTCTAAATACAAAATGTTTTTCGGACTATTTTTAAAGTTGCCCTTTCTTTGTGTAAAATATGTAAAAAACGCATTTCTTTAGCGTGTGAAACAGCATTTCACTTTGTTTGGAAAGTGTCACTTTTCCGCACTAGTGGAAAATAATCTTTCACTATGCAATGCAAATTCCCACTTAAACAGGTACTTAAAATGTTTTTAATTCTGAAGTTTGACTTAGTATAATTCTATTATTGGCATAGTATTCTTTTATTTGTACAAATTAGGTGTAAAATCAACGAAATATTCACTAAAAATTAATATTGTTTTAAAAACATTGTTTCAAACATCCTGGTATATATTAAACTTGCTTGTCAGATTTTTAGTTTTGACCGGTGCCAACAATGTGTCTCTGTTACCTGTTACGACGACCGGTTTAATTGCACCTCAACGGCAATCTCCAACTCCGCAAGTTACCCACAACAACTTTCCTCTGCGATTCATTTGCAAAATGCTACCAACTGTTCTTTTACGATTAATGTTGTTAATAATAATAAGTAGTAATGGTAAAAATAAATATTATCTAATGGTTGTTTAGTTTGACTTTTTCCACACACTCGTAGAAAAAATGTTGTACCTAACACGTACGGAAAGTGTCTTTTCCACCCTTGACGGCTTACCCGAACTCCGCGTGCGAAAAAGTATCACTTTCCGCACTTGTTAGGTAAATAACTATTGCCAATAACGCAAAAATATATCATTAGGGCTAACGTATAAAGTAGTTACAAGTAATAAAAACTTTATGACAAACGTAAATCATATTCTTAACTTTGCAAAAAGTGCATATTTGGGTATATTTAGGTTAAAGTATAATAGAGCTAGTTTAAATCACACCCCATCTACTACAACAGGGTAGAATTTCAAGGATGACAAACACATTATTGTTCAAAAACTGCCATAAAATTAAAAAAAAGTAATATTGTAAAAAAGTTTCTTCGTGTACTTGCCAGATTGAACCCCTTCAATTCTGGTCCCAGGGTAACGATTTTTGTGCATACACAGAATCCATTTATCCTATAAACTTTCAAATTGCCTAAAACAAACCGAAAAAATTTTAAACCCAACGATTTAAAAATTTAAAATTCTATCAACGTTTAGTAGTAAGTTTAACACAGTTTCGGGACCAGGACCCAAGTGATCTACCTGGCGCATATCCAAAAAAGATTTTCTAAATACATAAATCTACCACAATAATATGAACATATCCCATTACATTTAACGTACATTTTAAAATTTTGACAATATTATTAGTAATCAATTTGGTAATCCGACTCTGACCTGTGTCTCTGTTGGTTGGCATGACACGGGTAATAACTATTTTGGTAGGTACAAAAGTTTGCAATGTTGCGCTTAAATAACCCTAGTGGGTTTAAGAAAATAATAAAAACGGAGAAATTAAAAAGATATTTTATTTAAATTTAAATTAAACACTAAGATAATAGGAATTATTTTACCCTACTAATCATTGAATTAAAGCCATTATTAGTAATGTATTGATTTTATACCCAAATTTTGCTACTAAGTAATTAGGAATTTTATTTTAACTTTTAACTGCATTTTTGGTTTATTACGAAGTTCTAAGTAAATAAGAACCAATAATAAAATTGTTAGGTCAGTTAAATCGTTTTATGTTTTTACGAGCCAAAACTGTTAAAAAAAAATATTTGCATTTTCCTGTTTTTAGTTAATAATTTAGAAAAACTTCAGGCACCTTAAGAAAACACAGTATGTTTGGAGTATGGTGGACTCATTTAAAATTTAAAAGTACGTGTCATTGCCGGTCAAATTGAAAGTAATATAAACTAAGGAAATAGGTCAAATTAGTATGTATATGTACAATATCGAAAAACCATTTCTTTTTCTATTTTAAAAAATAAAAATGTTACAGGGAACTACCTCTGAGATATTTTTTCTTATTTTGATATATTATGATATTGTATACAGTGTCTCCCAAATTCGGTCTACCTTTATGTATTGCTATTACGTTTAGTATACAAGGTAGATAAATGGTCAAATGGGCAAAGTTTTAGAGTATTTAATGCCGATTTTTACTTTGCAGGTACTTTTTTTTAATTTAGTTCCGAAGATATTAGCAAAAAAGTGAAAAATGCCTATTTTAATTTTTGCCTATAATTCCTTTGTTTTAATTTTAACATGTTTTAAACTATGACATTATGAGGGCACTCCGATCGTCTTTTGTTTTTCAGTAAATAACCAAAACTATCGATTTTATATAAATAGCTTTTTAATTTTTTTTTAAACCAATATTTTACTTACCCCAAAACAATTTAAAAAATATTTCAAAAAATAATTTTTAACAGTACATTTGGCAACGCTGGCCTGACGGCTCATAATTTCCCTTCGTGTCAATTTCGTTTATGAAGGTATGATATAAATTTGTTTTTTTTTTTTTAAAATAAAAAAAAATAAAAAAAAAATAATAATAATAATAATAATAATAATAATAATTCTCGCGACTCAATACCAACAATTGAAAATCCGCCATCAGCAAATGTCGTGGAACAGTTCTGGAAGGATGTTTACGAAGTCTCAAAGCCATTAGAACGAGATACCCCAGCATTGACTAACTTTGAGCCTTGTGGACAAGCAGCTTGACCAGCATGAGAGTGGCCAATCACGCCGGAGGAGGTGAAAAGTGCCTAGATGGTGTAAAAACTATTCTGCACCTGGTCCGGATGGTATCAAAAACTACTGGTGGAAAGAAATTTCCAGTACACATCCACATTTAGCCAGAATCTTTGATTCTTGGCTCAGGAGGACACGCCAATTCCTGAGTGGTTTGTTGAAGGCCGAACCATATTGATCCCAAAAAAAGGGGGTTTTAAAACTACCCAAAAACTATAGACCGATCACTTGCCTCAATACTTGCTACAAGGCTTTCACCAGAATTTTATATTCTAGAACATTGAGTGCAGTTGATCCCATAGTCTCTGATGTAGGGGAGCAGCGAGGAGGGAAAAGAGGAATCAATGGTTGTAAAGAAAATCTCCTAATCGATAGATGCAAATTTCACAAGACTCAATCCCAAAACAAACGCAACCTGAATATGCATGGATTGACTACAAAAAGCGTTTGACACAACATCTCACAATTACTGTTCATTTGTTTAAAAATCTTAAGGTTCCTCTTAACCTAATTCGATGCATTGAGCGACTGATGTCACTTTGGAAATCAAGGTTCTCTATAACATCTGGAGCACAAAAAATAATTATCGAACCCATAACGTTTAAAAGGGCGTATTTCAGGGTGACTCACTCAGTCCTTTGCTATTTTGTATTTCGCTGCTTCCCCTTTCCGTGTCTCTTCGAAGACACGCGGATATCTGTGGACCACCTGGAAGACGTGAGCATAAGGTAACCATCTGTTCTATATGGATGACCTAAAACTTTTACGCAACTAGCGAGCGAGACCTACAACAGTCTCTTAAAGTGGTTCACGAATCACCAGAGATGTTGGAATGGAGTTCGGCCTCGACAAGTGTAAACCTAAGCTAAATAAAGGCCGGTTCGGAAAAATTTAGAAGCTGACCAGCTTGCCCGATAGCGCGCTACTTCGCCCTCTACAAAACAACGAAATTATCGATATTTTGGAATCGACCAAAACCGGACTCAAGATGTTAGAGCTGTGAAGACCGAGCTTAGAGGCAATTACGGCGACGTTACGGGTATTGCTACTCTTTTGAAGTGGTTAAGTGGACGCGAGAGGAACTGCGCGAGCTGGACGTCAGCACAGAAAAAAGATGCATCTTCCCGTAGCATCCACCCCCGCTCATCAACATCCGTATTTACCTCCACGCCACCAGGGGGGTCATGGCCTTTTAAGCTTAGAGTGTATGCACGATCGACTGGTTTGAGTCTTGCTTGTCAAGTTGCCAATAGTACTGATCCGCTGATGCAACTAGTAAGAGCACACGAAACAGCTAATGTTGGAGCGTTTCTATTTAAGGCAGCGGAGCGAGCAGCGGAAAATTCGGTCTCAGATTTGCAATAGATCCAAACGACGACCAGTACTTGTAAGGCTTGAGTCTAAAGCCGTAAGAACTGCAGTTAAAAGAGCAGAACAGCAGATGCTTTTAGAAGATCACATTAATAGGCCGCAACACGGGGTATTTTACCGAAACATAGAAAGACTCAATCTATCTCAAGCTCCCTTTGGGTTTTGAAATCTGCTGAGCTCAGGTCTGAATCGAGGTTTCCTACTAGCATGCCAGGATGGGGTGATAAACATGTTGGTATACCGAAGCCAGTTTTCTAACATTCTTGATACTGCTTGTCGAGCTTGTCGACAGCAACCCGAAACACTAATGCACTTATTGTCAGCCTGTCCAGTGCATGCTGTAAGTGGTTACATCCACCGACATAACGATGCGCTTCGGGTACTTTATTATCACCTCAGACATTATTACGGCATTGACGAAACAGCAATTTTGCCATTTGCTCCCCGCGATATCGAGGCAGTAGTGGAAAATGACAACTGTCGCATATATTGGAATTATGCATTCACAACTACGCATCAAATTCGCGCCAATAAACCTGATATCGTTCTCCTTGATAAAGGAATAACTCTATGTATGTGATTGAGTTCTCCGCCCCAGCGGAAACTAACATCGATATAAAGAACGGGAGAAACGAGCCAAATATCAGGATCTACTTGGCGAACTTCGGAGGCTCTATCCGGAGTATAACGTGCGATTGGTTGTCCTGATTGTCGGCGTTTTGGGGGGCATAAAGGAAAATGTGTTGGGGGAGCTGAAGTGTATTCCCGCATGTCAACATTCACCCGAACAACTGGTGATGAAAATGCAGAAATCTGATACGGATGGCCTTCCGCATGATGCCCTATGGGGTCGGAGCCATGGGATACGTCATGTCGGATCTTTCTAAATAATAATGAAGATAAGGCACGTCTACTTGCTCTTCAGGCCCCTGAAAGTAATGCTTGGATTAACGCACTTCCATCTTCGTCCTTGGGAAATTTGTTAGATAACAAAACATTCCATATTTCCATCGCTCTCAGACGTCTGCCTGTGTGTGGAGAGCACACCTGCGTTTGCGGCGAAAATGCTGATATTTATGGCCCACATGGGTTAAGCTGCAAAAAGCCAGGTTGTTCTTCTAGACACAGTCAGTTAAATGACATTATAAAAAAAGGGTCTGATTTTGCTGAAA
>JAHBCN010020493.1:0-15057 GCA_019359885.1 Listronotus oregonensis
CATAGATATATAAGCGGGGGGAGATATAACCGTTCATTCAAAAATTTTTTTTTTGTTGTGTATCAAACATTCATAATGTGTAAGAAAAGGACTTCCGAAAAAAAAATTCCCTCCCGGCAACGTCGCAAATGTTTAGCAGGCAAAACGTGGGGGCCACCAGTGGCGTATTTTGTTTCCAAAAACTATTTATCTAAAAAAAATTACTAAAAATTTTTTTTAGTATTTTAACCAAAAAATGGTTTTTTTTATGAGCCCCAGCCCAAAAAAAAGGGGTGCCATGACTTTTTTTTTTGGGCTGTTTCAAAAAAGTGCAAAAAAAAACCTATTGGTTTAATACAATAATTAAACTTTTTTTAATCATATAAAGCGATTTTTAAAAACTGGCTTTTTTTCCGTTAACCGTAATAAAAAAAAAAAATCTTTTTTTTTTTAACTTTATCGCAATTGCCCGTGTTTTTTCTTCATCGCTATCCACCCGATTTTTATAAAATTTTTTTTTCTTTTAAAAAAAGGAATAACAGTTTATCTGACAGCCCCCCTTAAAAAGCCCAACTAATGAGATAAAAAAACGCATGCAATACCTTTTTTTTAAAAAGTGAGGGGGGGAAAATTTTAAAAATTTAGAAAGAAAAAAAAAAAAAATATAATTGGGATTTTTTAGAAAATTAAAATTTGGGATTTGGATTTAAAAAAAAAAACCTTTTTTTAGGACCCTTTTTTGAAAAATTTCATTTTTCTAAATTAAATAGGTATTTTTAACTTCTATTTTTTTAATGTTTTTAAAAAGAGAAAAAAAAAAGGTGAAAAAATTTCTTTTTTTTTTGCATATAATTTATTGTATTCGGTTTAAAAATTTTAAAAAAGCTTTTTTAAAATTTTCCCCAAGAATATTTAACAAACCTTTTTTTTCCCCTATTTGGAAAATTTCACAAGG
This sequence comes from Listronotus oregonensis, assembly GCA_019359885.1. Lineage (NCBI taxonomy): Eukaryota > Metazoa > Arthropoda > Insecta > Coleoptera > Curculionidae > Listronotus > Listronotus oregonensis. The sequence goes on from JAHBCN010020493.1 coordinate 935, forward strand.
ATCAAAATAATCTGAAAAAAATTTTAAATTTTTGGGTAACGGGGTTTTTTTTTTCAAATCCAAGTGGGAAAAAAACCAAAATTTTTTTTCTCTCCTTAACAAAAAACCCTTTTAAAACAAATTTTATAATTAAAACGTTATATGTTTTTATTTTTTTAAAAAAAAAAATTTATAAAAAAAAATATCCCTTTGATGGTTACTTTCAATCGATTATAAAATAATTAAAAAATTTTTTTCGTTATTATAAAATTTAAATTTTATGTTTAAAAAATAAACAAGTTGTTAATTTTGACAAAAAAATAACAAAAAAAGGGATTAAAAAAAAAAATTTTAATTTGTTTGCCAGGGGGATTGCACTCAATAAAGGGGAAAATTTATAAAAGAACTTTTTTCGGGAAAAAAATTTTTTTTTTTACGGGGAATCCATTTTTCCCTAAACCTGGATTTCCCCAAACCCTTTTTAGTCTGTTTTTTAAAAAAAAATACAAAAAAAATTTTAAAGGAAAATATTCTTTTTAAAAACAAAAAACCCCCGAGTTTGTTTAAAAAAATGCAACCCCCTCAAAAAAAAAAAAAAATTTACCTTTTGCTGAAAAAACCCCTTTTGTGACCGAGCAAAAAAATTATGAAAAAAAACAAAAAGCAGGGGCCCATTTTCCTTAAAAATTTCCCTTTATGATTTTTTTTGAGAAAAATTTTTTTAAAAGAAAAATTTAAAAAAACAACTACAAAAAAAATTTTGTTCAATAAGTTTTTATAACACATGAGATCTATGATCTTTTTTAAAAATTTTAAAAAAAAAAAATTTTAAAAAGCAATACCCTTTTAAAAAAATTTTGCCAATAAAACAATTCAATTTTTAAAATTTATCAACACGTTTGACCATCAAGGGTGAGAAAGAATTTTCAATGTTTGATTTTTTAAAATTTAAAAAAAGTTTTATCCCCCCTTTTCTTATATATCTATGATTGAAATGAACTTCTTACGTTATGAAAAAGTGAAAGTTACAAAGAATGTTCCAAAGCCAGTAACTAGTGACAAGAATAATGTGATAAACACCCTTAGATATTCTGTTTGACAGCAAATCACAGTTTTTGTTTTTCCATGCGAAATGTAAAGGTTTAGCCGAATAAATACGATAGTTTATGAAATACCTTATTATTTCGAAAACGGTTAGAAATAGTTATCTTTCTTGTCCTTTTTGTTCTCGGGAGAGCATACTGCTTGGATCGTATTTCTCCATCCTTGTCTGTCTTGAGCGCCAGGAGAAGCTTCATGCAGACTGTGACCAATAATTTCTTTGGTTTGATCCGCTCAGCGCGTCGGAGACCTTCCTCTTGGTCGTTTACCATTAATCTTTTCCTCCACAATAAGTATTTCCAGCCCATTCGTTCTTCTTAAGATGTGTCCAAAATATCGTAGCTATGATTGGTTTCTGGTTGATAGCTTTGTGGTGATTTTTAGTTTCTTAAGAATTGACACGTTAGTACGATGTTCTATGTATGATATTCGCAGCATTCTTCTGTAGGCCCACATTTCAAAAGCATCTATTTTTCTTTGATTGACCATTTTTAAAGTCCAGGTCTCACAGGAACATGTGGCAATAGGAAAGATTAAGGAGTTTAATAATTTCAGTTTCTTATGTTGAGATATTGCAGAGTCTAGAGGAAGGTAGTCACCTTAATAATTTTAATAAAGAATTAAGTCCTAATTTAAATAGTACAGGGTGATCAGTTAAGGGTAGCGAGCATAAGATATTGGTCGTATAGTTTTGAGAAAAAAAAATCATAATAAAACGCCAGAAAATTGTTGGAAATTATTTTCGAGTTTGTCAAACGTCCGCTAGAGGGCGTTACAACTAACACCAAGTAGAAAAATGGGATTTTTATAGAATTTTGTCTAATGAAAGTATATCGATTTATATCATTTTCATATTTACTGACCATTTCCTATATTTTTTGTCTAAAACGTTTTGTTCTATATATCAAAATAAAGCAGTGGGGGAAGTTCAATTGTTTTTTTAAACAACCAAGATTTCTCCCGTTTCTTTTGACCGATTTTAGCAAACTTAGGGTCATATGAAGAGCAGTTAATTTTCGCAAAAACGCTTATTTATTTGTGGAATTTTTGACTTTTGCTGTCGCCGCTAGATGGCGTTAACTGAAATGGTAGCAAACGTTTGAGTTTTTCTCAAAAAAAACAATGTACGTATATCAATTTTATATTTTAAAAGAGGATAAATTTCTCTCTATAATTAAATGAAAATAATTTATTATCACCTTTTGAACCGTTGATATTGACCAAAAAATATAATTTTTTATTACAATACGCCACTGTTTTTTATCAAAATAAAAATCAAGTTTTGTAACGCTTATACGCTAACAATTTCCTAACTTTTTTCGTTAGACAAACGGTTTTGGATTGAAAATAAAATAGGTTTACATACTGTTTACAATGATAATTATAAGGTAACAGTATGTAAACCTATTTTATTTTTTTAATCCAAAACCGTTTGTCTTAACGGAAAAAAGTCAGAGGTTCTTTTTGTTAGCAACTAAAAAAAAATTAATATACCATTACGTTTATTTTTTGAAAAAAAAAAAAAAATCTACCATTTCAGTTAACCCCATTAGCGGCGACAGAAAAAAGTAAAAAATTCAAAAAAAAAGTTTTTGTAGTGAAAATTATGCTCTTTCATATGAGCCTAAGTTTGCTAAAATCGGTCAAAAGAAACGGGAGAAATCTTGGTTTGTTTAAAAAAACAATTGAACTTCCCCACCGCTTTATTTTGATAGATAGAACAAAACGTTTTAGACAAAAAATGTAGGGAAGGTAAATAAATATAAAAATGATATAATCGATATACTTTCATTGGACAAAATTCTAAAAAAAATCCCATTTTTCTACTTGGTGTTGGTTGTAACGCCCCAGGGACGTTTGACAAACTCAAAAAATAATTTCCAGCTTTTCTCTGGCGACTTTTTAGATTTTTTTTTTCAAATCTATACGACCAATATCTTATGAGATATGGCCGCTCGCTACCCTTAACTGATCACCCTGTACATAAAGTTACAGGGTGTCCCATTTAAAAAACTGATTTTGTGACTTTGAAAATGTGAATGTTGCCGCTGTAGTAAAAAGTAAAAATGACTAAAGGCAAAAGGGTTAACCAAAGTTCAATATTCTGCCAAATATGAGGATCTTAAACTACAAAAATATGCAATTATTGCAAAAGGGGTTACGTCAAATACGTGTTTTATTCAAGTCAAATATCTCAATCACGGTTAGACATAGGTATACGACATTATATATAAAATGTGTTAAGAATTGCACGCAGAATCAGAAAATACAATGATATACAGGGTATTTCATATAAAATGAGCAAGTTGACAGCAACTTTCGGTTAAACAGGAAGTGACAGAAAGTTAAAAATATTTTTTAAAAAAATAGCACAGCTGCAGTTGAATGTTTACATCCCAAAAATTTTGTTAATGAACTGGTTAGGTGAATAACCCTGTATAGTTGACGCTTATGTATTTGTAATTATTAAGTTTTAATGAAAATTTTAAATTTAGAATAAAATTATTTTTATTTAAATCCTCTGAAAGAAATTTATTCGTGTGTCTCTATAATTTATTAATAAGACACAGCTTCTTGATCCTCTCTTTCACTCATCCCTGAATAAATTCCAGAGCTCGTCGAGTCGTAAAGTGACCCCTGGGGGACGAAACCGCCCCTTGAGGCGTCTGTCTGCTTTCCTAAGGATATATAACCACTTTTCGGTCAAGTGTGGACAATAAAAAGAAACTTTATGGCGGTTTTCAATAAAAGTTAGGTATGGCTATAAATCTCAGCAATAAACTATATATGAACTGTATAAATATTTATACAAAAACAATTCAAAAGTGGGGTTGTTTATTGAAATACCACAAAAAGTTTTTCAGAAAAAGATTTTAGTTTAACTAATGATTACCTTTCATAATTCCTCATAATAAATGAATTATTTTTATTCTTCGAATCAACATTTTAATTAAGTTAATTTTATAACATAGAAGCTCAAATAAAAAAAAATGCAATAGCAAAAAATAAAAACCAATTAAAAATTCAATGAATAAGTATATTAATTTATGTATAATTAAACTCTATTGAAAACATTTAACTAAAAGGTTTTTTTATCTTGCAGGTAGGCAACAATTATATTGAACAATGCCATATAGGAAGACAGGTGAGTTTTTTAAATTTTTCCCAAAAAAATTAACGGTATATGTGTTTTTTTGGCGATCAAGTAAGAGTACAAAAGAAAAAATTAGAAATTGAATGTTTTTAAAAAAAGCGTACAAGTCACTTTGGTACATATTGTGTATAAAAGACTTGTAAATGATAATGAACGGTTAATGGAGATTGAAATTTGTATTAATGAGGCGTCGGACCGGCGTTGAAAAAATATCAAGAAAATAATTATTAAAGAATGTTCATCTATTAACCAAGAAATGTACGAAATACGAAGAAATTTTACTATAACCTAGCTCATTGTCAAACTGTGGCAGGAGGAATTTTCAACATTTATTTAAGGGTTTATATTTAAATTTTATTTTTTTTTTTGGGGGGGGGGGGGGGGGGGGGGGGGGGGGGGGGGGGGGGGGGGGGGGGGGTTTTTTTTTTTTTTTTTTTTTTTTTTTTTTTTTTTTTTTTTTTTTTTTTTTTTTTTTTTTTTTTTTTTTTTTTTTTTTTTTTTTTTTTTTTTTTTTTTTTTTTTTTTTTTTTAAGAGGATTCATCCCTTTGCTGTTTACAAGCTATTTTCTTTTTAAGAATGGCACCAAAACTAACGAACGAAACTAAACAAAATTTTGGAAATATATTCCAATTATATCGACAAATGAGGGAAAGGTATTAAGAAGTACCAATTTTTTAATTTTTTTTTTGTTTTTGTTGTTGTATAATATTTTTTTTTTTTTTAAAATACTTTCCCTCATTGTTTACCATTTTTCCCATAATTTATGAAGAGAACAAAATTTTAAATAAACCCTTAGTTTTTTAACAATTTTTAAATTCCGTAATTTATAAATTTTTGGGAGAAAAAACGAAGCCCATAGATTATGAATACATCTTGGCAACGCAGCAAGCTCATAGGATACCGGCGCGGTGACGTCGGGAGCGATTTTCATGTCTATTTTTAGCCCCCTTAGAATAATATTTATTATTTTAGTGTGTTAAGTGATTTGCTTTTTAAAGATGGGACGGACTAAAAAAAAGGGAAAAATAAATGGGAAAAACGGTTATGTCTTTTAATTTTGTTATGAAAGGTTTAAAAATTAGGGTTGTCATAATTTATTAAAGGATATCCGGACAGTCCATCAAATCTTAGGATAAATAGCAGCGATGTTGCCCATAAAAAATAGATGAAATTGATGGATCATTTTTTTTTTAAAATTTTTGTTTTTACGGCGAATTCATGGTGGTGATACAAAAATTAAAAAAAAAAAAAATATTTCAATTAAAAAATCAACTTTTAAAAGTTCAAAAATCGTTATTTTTGCAAAATTTTAAAAAATTTTATTTTTTTTGTATTCAAAAATTTTTTTTTTTTTTTAGTTGTTTTTTAAAAATATTAACATAAATCTAAATAAAACTTATTTTGCATTGACCAGACATTTTGTATTATTACGTTTGTTTTTTTATGTTTTAAACTAACATTTGTATTATTTTTTTTCAAATTGTTCGTTTTTTTTTATGTATTAAAAAAAAAATAAATATCAAAAAACATTAAAAAAAGATAGAAATTTTATCCAAAAACATGAAAAGCAATATTTTTTTAAATTTTAAAGCCAAAAAACTATCGAAATCTTTATTTTTTCCTTTCACGGCATTTTTATCATAATGCGCGTAAAAACAAACAGAATTAAAAAAATAAATAAAAATGTTAATTTTTTACCTATGACCAAAAATAGGGTTGACCCCACTTTTTAAATAATTACTATTTTTTCGCTATTTTGCATTATTGAAATGTTGGTTGTAGAAATTGGACAAACTAACCAGAGGACGACGTCCGCTAGGTGCATCGAGTTATGGGCTTCCACTTGGCGTGCTTAAGTGTGGGTAGGTTACCAACCAAACCCCAAATTCGCCGTTAAAGATGGGGAACTTAACCCAAAGGGGTTAGTAACCTAATGGCATAAATTTTGTTTAAATTTATAACTTTATTAAAAAAAACATTTTACGTGCCTTTATTCATTAAAAATTTCGAATTGAATGGTTTTAAATACCAGAAAAAAAAACAAAGGATCAAAAAAAATTATAGAAAAAATTACATTACGGTTAATTTATTTAAAATGGGTTAAAAAGTTGCAAGAGATTTAAAAAAAAAAAAATAATTTTTAAATTTTTTAAACAGTAAATTTCCGGGGAAAATGTATTTTTAAATTTTTGCAATTTTTTTAAAGATAAGTTATAAATTTAAATAAAAGTTTAAAACAAAAAAACAATTTGACGGGACTCTAACCAGGACCATCTGACCCAAATTGATACTGGCATGCACAAACTATTCGGTTCATAAGCGTCCTCCCATCTTTTTGGAACTTTGGGACCTACAATTTTGGAGTTTGGTTGGTACCTACCCATTCTATAAGCACGCGAAGTGGGAGCCTATAACTCGATGCACCTCTCAGACCGTCCCCTGATAAGAGTAAAACTACTTACTGGGAAAAAAAACAGGATAGGTTAGATGGATCCCCGCCGCACAGGGGAAAGTGGGCGTGTTGCAGCGCATTACCAATCAAAGCGTTTCGAATAATTTCGCACGCGAGTTACAAACAATATTTTTTTAACAGCGACTTTAATTTTATTAAAGTAAAACCATAAAAAGATATTTTTATTACAATATTTAATTTCAAATCAATTTTTAAAAAAAAATATTAGTCAAATCTGTCCCGATATAACTGCCCATTGAAATATTATATGTGAAGGAAAAGTATGTAATATTGTTATATAAGTCTATTTTCTGTTATATTATTAGGTAATATTTTTAACCCCTTTTACTTTTTTTTTAAAAATTGCACGTTTTTTAAAGTTTATTTTTTGTTATTTTATTATTAGGGGGTATTATTTTATAATGTGTTTAACATTTTTTTATAATTAAACTTTTAAAGTTTATTAAAAACTGTTTTTATATTATTAATAGAGTCCGACCGAAACTGGGTTTTTTGGTCGAAAAGAAACCGAATATTCGGGCCCTTCAGTTTCGGCCGAAACCGAAACTTACGTGGTCAAGTATAAAATTCCTTAAAATACTAAAATTTGTTGCATTTTACCCAATAGTTTTGCATTAATTAGGACATGAAATGGAAACACAGTATATTAAATTTTTGTTGTTATCTTTTATTTAAATTTTATTTTTTTAAGTATAGTTCGATCGTTTAATTATGTAAATTCGGTGCCCTATAAAAAAAAAAAAACATAAAAAGTAAATAAAAGTTTTTATTCGGCGGTCGTCTTTGCTTTTTATATGAACTAATTTTACCAACACGTGCGGGAAGGGCCCCATTCAAACAGCAAAGACGGTCGCTTTTAAAAACAAACGTTTTCGGCTACTTTTATGTTTTTTTTCCTTTTCAAAGAAAACCGAATTTTCATCTTTATACGGGACCTTACTGTACTTCTTATATAAAAATAATAATTACTAAAATTACTATTCCACTCTTTAGTTCCAGGGACTTCCGAAATCAGTTTCGGTTTGGGAAAAAGTTTCGGCCGGAAACCCCTGCCGCCGAAACATTTTTTAAAGGGAAACCAATTTTAAATTATTAGGTGAGATTATTTTATTATTTGTTTAACATTTTTTAATAATTAATTTTTTAAAGTTTATTTAAATTTCTCATATTTTAAATTAGTGGTTTTTATTTATAATTTGTTTAAAATTTTTCTATATTGAACTTTTTTAAAATCCCCAAAGAAGAACAAACCAAACAAAAATAGAATGTCAGATATAAAAATAGAGCTTAAATTAAACTGGGTAAGTTTTCAAAAAATAAAAAGGGTCCCCAAGACCATTAAATTTTGCAAGATTTAGTCACATTTTCAAATAGCTTGTCAGAATCGTGCCAAAATTTAGGAGCATACTGTGTAAAATATGCCCTTTTTAAATGATGTATCGTAAAACTGTAAAATTAAAAAAGGGATGACGTAATATCTTTTAACTTTCAGTAAAAATAAAAATATTGAATTAAGTTCTAAAGTAGGAGAATAAATAATTTTATTAACCTTCGAGTTTTTCCCCATAAAAACAAGAGCTAAAAATAATTAATGGAAGTCCATACTTTACACTGTATAACTTTTAAAAAAAAAAAACAAAAAAACAATAAAGCCGTTTATTGCCGATGCCCATTCTGGTTTGTTATTATATGTAAAATAAAATCCGACCCCCGGTCGGAAATAGTTGTTTGTGGCGGTTGGCATAGCGACCGTACATTGTTGCCGATGGTTACGAAACGGTGGGGTTTTTCATTCATTACCGTCGAAGCACGATTTGAATTTGATCAGCTGATGATGAATGCTCTATAGATCTACTACAGAATATCATGCTTACTTCTGTACTGGATCGATTTCCGGACAGAAATTTTATCTTTCAGCAAGATAAGTGTCCCGTTCATATGGCCCGGCAAGTCGATGAATGGATGGAAAAGCAGCGTATCAGGGTTTTATCGTGGCCCGCACGTAGTCTGGATTTAAATGTTATGGAAAATTTTTGGGCCGCAAAATGTAAACGAGCTTAAGAATAAAATTTTAGAGGCGTGGAATGAGTTTCGAGGAAATCCGGACTACGCCCGGGCTTTGGTCTATTCGATGTCTTAGAAAGAAACGGGGCCGCAATAAAATATTAAATTTGTTTGGAAGGATATTTAAGTTTGTTTAAATTTATTAAATTGTTAATTAATTTATTAATTTGTTAGTTTTTATAAAATATAAATATTTTTTTGACCTTTTGCTTAATTTATAGTAATTAAAAGTAAAATAAGGTAAAAAAGAGCGATTTACAAAAATTGGCAGAAAATTAAAAATTTGACAAATTTTTTGCCCAAGATTTAATGGCCGTCACTGTACCGGGTGTTCCACTAAGAGAGGTAGTCGGCTATATCTCAGAAACTACTAATAGTATAACTTTCGGGAAATTTTTTTTTAGATAAAAGTAACGAAGAGAAATTCCTGGAAATTATTTTCAAGTCTGTGGGATGGCCGCTAGGGGGCGTAAGGGTAACGTCAAAACATAAAAATATACATTTCTCAAAAAAATATCAATATAAAGTGTATCAGTAAATGGTACTATTTTTATCTTTAATGTTTTCTAAACACAGAAGCTTCAGGTGTAATTTTTGTCAGTTCTAAAATAAAGTGGTGGGGGAAGGTTAAAGTTTTATTTAGAAAAGTGCTAATAACTCCGGTTTGCTTTAACCGAATTTAGTGAACTTGGTCTCGTTTAGAAGAGCATTTTAAACATTAATGTGGACCTGAGCCTTTCTGTGGCACCACTAGAGGCCACTTCTACGAGGAACTCAGGACATGGGAAAAAAGTCAAAAAGAGACTTACTGGAACAACATCCCAGGACAAAGGCAGGCGAAAAGATTTATTTCGCATTCACCTAAGTACACAAAGAAGCTACTGGAACTTCAAAAAATGAACTTAAACTGGTTACCGACTTCCTAACAGGACATGGCCCTTGGAGGTATCACCTCAAAAAAATGGGAAAGACTGAGGATGAACAATGTCGGTTTTGTCACGAGGCAAACGAAACTGCGGAACACATTCTCTGTGAATGCAGAGAACTGACCCGACAACGGCTTAAATACCTCGAAGGGGTATATCCTACTCCTAGAGATATTATTCAGCTTGCACCGCATAGTATCCTGAACTTTGCTAAAGGTATAGGAATTACCGGGCACTAAACAACGAAGGGTATTCACAAAAGATCTCTTTAGGTCAAAGTGAAGGAGGTCTACACTAGAGCCGAGCGACCCCGTTTATTACAATACAATACAATACAATACTTTCGTACGACCTACCGTTTTCGCGTAAAAAAATAAAAACCAAAAAATTTGTCAGTCGCAATGAACTGAAAAAAAAATTTTGGTTTTTATTTTTTTACGCCAAACCGGTACGTCGTACGAAAGTAAGTCTAGCAACCAAATTTGCTTCAGAATAAATGGGGATTTAAAAAACAGTTTTGGTCTTTAGAAAAATCAGTGACGTAATTTTTTTTCTTTAAAAATTGTCAGTTTAAACCCCGTACGGACGTCACTGATGAAAATTTAAAAAATCTTTTACGTCAAAAAATGCTACTTAATAATGAAAAGATGTGTACCAAATTTTATAAAAATATCTAAGAGTGATAATAAATTATGATGAAAAACACACTTTTTTTCTTAAAATATTAACACCCTGTAGCTCAAAAACTAAGATGTTAAGGACATATGTTGATATTAACTTTTCTCCCAAAAATCATCCGAGGATTCACACCCTGTATTATCGGCACTCAATTAATTAACACCCTGTATATTTCATTATTTTTTTATGTCTATATTTTTTAAATCCATCCTCAGAGTATTTTAATCAAACTTAGACCCATTCTAACCAACATCATTTACCAGACACTCATTTATTGACTGTTTACAATTTAATCTAAGTTGTGACCCAAAAGGTGTGCTGCTATTTACAAGCAGTGCATTGACTCAATAAAAATAATAGTTCGTCATGTTGTAAATTAACATAAAAATGTCGACTCACTATTGTTTATGCATTAGAAGTGTTTAATGTTGGTACAGGGCGTGTCGTAACGAGTATTGACATTTGGAATGGGTTCTTGTGGGTCAATAGATAAGTGGAATAAATATAATGTTAGGGGGCTTAAGAGCATTTCGGTTTTGTTCTTATAAAATTTGTATCAGGGAAAGTTTAAAAGGCTGTATGGCCTAAAAAACTTCAAGAAAAGGCGGTTATCAACTCGACACATACGTATATAATATTATCGGAACTGTATTATATTCACATATGATAATTTATTAGGGCTTGCTAACAAATGCCCACTATTTTATTTTTGTATGTTTATATATCAAAGGTCACTGGGGATTTGGGGACTTTTAAGGGTGATTTTGGGGGGGTTGGAGGCGTTTTCGGGTTTTGTGCCCTGAAAGACCTTTGATCAGCGTGTTTAGAACTATTACTATGTAAAGTTTAAAAACAATTGGATAAAATTTATTTTCCATAAAAAAATTGCAAGATCCTTTAAGGTGCGTTTATCTCAAGAACGGCAGCTCCTAGAGACTTAAATAAAGTATACATTTTTGATGCAGATGGATTTATAGTAACTTATTTTTTAATAAACAGGTCAATATTCTAAGCCTAAAAAAGTTACGACATTTAAAACAAGTGAGGTAGGCCGTAGCTGGCGCCCTCTAGTAGCAAAATCAAAAGCGTGGACGAATTTAAATTTCTCGCCTTAAAAAACCCCCAGATCCCAAATTTTGTACCGCTAGGTCATTTGGTTAAAGAATTATTAAGAAAAAACGAAAGCAAAATTAAAAGTTTAACACCCTGTATCTTTATTATTATTAACTTTCTGATAAGGCAAGTTTACGTAAATTGCATTATTTTGACCTAAGGAATCTGCTTTTGCTCTGTGTCCCATTACTTTTGGGACACCCTGTATGTTTATATTGTACAATTTAAATTCATAAATACATACGTTTTTAAAAGAAAACTGGTTTCTGATTTTATCCTGTATCCGGCAACAACAAAGGAAAAATAATGACAATTATAAGCTTACATTTAGAATTTTCCAATAACAGCAATTTTCCTATATTTAAATTAACCATTGATCACAGTAATTGATTTAAAAGGCCATAATTTTGTCGAGATAAGAATATGTCAACACACAATTATTAACTTAATTGGAGCAAAAACCTTTTAAGTAAATTTTTTAAAAAATTTTCTAAAAAAAATCCCCCCCAAAAAAAAACGTGTGATTTGTAATATTTGGATTTTTACTAATATACAATAACCCTCAAATGTTTTTATTAGCCTCAGTTTGGAAGGGTCTAGAGGGGGGAATAAATGGGCGCCCCCCTTATTATGGACAGGTAGGTGGATCTATGCTTGAAATATCCCCCTTTGCCCCTATTTTATAATCATTTAGTAAACATCTGTTGATTTTTCGATTAGATAGATCTACGTGTAAGAAAAATGAAACTTCACTTTCTCCATTCCCATTTGGACTTTTTTCCTGAAAAATAGGAGCTATATCGGACGAGCATGGGGAACGATTTCACCAAGACATGGGGATCGAAGGGGAAAAGATATACTGGAAAGTGGAGCCCGAATATGTTAGCCGACTATTGCTGGACCCTAATAGGGGACACACCCCGTCTTTCTTAAAAAAAGGAAAGTTCAAGGAAATGAATATTAAAATAAAAATAACACTTGAAAATGTTTATACTGAACATAAATTAACTGTTACTAAAATGTATCATACCTTTTTTTTTTTTAAATTAATAAATCAGTATTAAAGTGAGTTTTTATTGAATTTTTTTTAAATCAAAACATGTGTCTCTCCCCCATTATTGAAGGCTGATATCGAAAATCTAAACCAGATCTGGATTCAGCAGGCCAAAATATAAAAAAAACCAGCCACAATCATTCCAGGGGGGAAAAAAAAATTTTAGAATTTTGGTCTGTAATCAACGGGAATAAGTAATGGTTCTGTTCTTTCGGGGTATATACCTTCTAAAACCCCAACCCTGTCCAGCAGGCCAACAAATATGGGGAGAGAAAGAAGAATCATAATAATATAGCCTTTCTTTCTTGCTCCAACGTGCTGATTGGTGGGTAAAAACCCCCAAATTTTATGATTTTTACATATTTAGCTTTAATAAAAATAAGACAACTTTGTGTAAGGTAGTCCATATATTTTTTTTATCTTGGGACAGTTCACGAAGGCTGATGCCTAAGTACTAACGTACCGTGGGTGTCTTCAGTGTGGTGAGAGGGAGTTTGTTCACACGGGACTTTTAAAATATATTTGGAGATTGGGGGAAAAGGAAAAACTTCGGGGGCAGGTTCCATAGTCTTACACTCAAGGGATGAAGGGAACCGGGGAAAAAGCGGGAAGTTCGGGGCCCTCTAACTGAACTCCCCAAAAGGGTTTTAAAAAATTGCACTACGTGTTGCTCTGTTGGGAGCTGCCAGAGAAGGAATTTTGGCCAATTTCTCTGAGCATAAAAAATTACTAGTTTCCGAGATATTGGCAATTTAACTTAACTCTTTTATTTTAAAAATGCTATTCTAGTTTTATGTTTTGTTTAGTTGGTCAAGGCGACAATCTTGCAGTTGGACAGTTATTATTAATCATAAACAAATATTATGAATTACTGTCAAACCGTAAGAAAAGGTGACATTTCAGTAACAGATAATTAATTATTTTTATAACGTCGCCATGGCCAACTGAACAAAACTTAAGGCCCGTATGGCATTTTTACAATAGAAAATGTTAAATTGCCAATATTTCGAAAAAAACCAGGTTTTGGAATCGACAACCCCACACAAAGTTGGTCTTATTTTTAGGGCTAAAAATGTTAAAATTATAAAAATATATATTTTGAAAAGTTGATTTTTTACATTTTATTGAATTTAATTATTATTGGTTTTTTTATCACCTTGTATAACTACAAGGAAACTTACCCTAATTAAATAATAAAAGCTATGATATATGTAAAATTTAAAGTTATATTTAGGCATGCAAACGTTACTTTTAACACAAAATTTAAAACATATCATAAACGGTTAGACTTAGCTATAAGACATTATACATGAAATATATCTAAAGTTTTTCGAAGAATCCAAAAATGCAATAATATATAATGTGACCTATTTAAAAAATAAAATAAAAATAATTTCAAGTTTTATAAAACCACCTGTATAATTGAAAATATTTTTAAAATATAAAACCCCATCCTACAGTATTTAACAGTTTTTGGTATTTTTTTTAAAAAAGGGATTTATGTTTCTTGTTGACCCTGTACAATTGATTACCGGAAACTTTTTTTAAAAGTCACAATAAAAATCCCATTTTTTTTAAAC
>JAHBCN010020494.1:0-14880 GCA_019359885.1 Listronotus oregonensis
CGCTTTATTTTATTAGACAATATGCCTTAGGCGTAAAGATTTGGTTGTATTTATCAGCTTATTAAAGAAGTTAGAAAGCCGAAAATTCAGCAGTAAGGATGTCTGAGGTTGTAGGGGAATAACATATTCTTAAGATAATCAACTAAGAATTTGATTCTTAGAGATTGCATTAATTCGATTCAAGCGATTGCAAATTAGTGGAACACGAAAGAGTAGTCGGGATGCCGTGCAGTGGAACGCCGTATAAAAATGTTTGGCCTTTCCTCTTAGCGTCCCCATTAGGTATTGCAATTGACTCCTATATATCAGCGTTACCGACTGCAGTGGTGTAGAGGCTGGCTTCTGTAGGATCACAAACGAAACCAGAGATATTTAATGATGAGTCTTGCGATCGTTTGGGTGGGCATAATGTCAAGCGACGTGGTGAAAGACGTAATTTACAGTTTGATATGAAAAAATATTAAGTGTGATAGTATGAGGTGTTTCGGATAAGTTAGCAGGACACCTCTATTTTCATTATCGTTAAAGTGATGGCCCTTCAGTACATTTAGCAAGTATTGGACCTACATGTTTTGCATATCTTGGAATGTTCTAAAATCATCTATTTTTGATAAAATCGCGCCATCGAACATGTGAGGGACATCCTAGGTTGCAGATTGTTGAACACCTAGTAATTTATTAGGTAGTGTCTGCTTTATATTTAAGCATTAAATTATTAAAATATATTGTACATAGGTAGGGGTTTACCTTTTTGGGTCACTTTAAAAATTTGTAGTATTTTAAACAAACTTAAAAGAAATAATTGTTTTCATCAAAAAGAGCTTGATAAATACAATACGCCAATATAAATATTTAGTGATTAATACCTTGAAATTTATATTTTCTGGAAAAAAATTATTTGAAAAGAGATCAACAAAATTTTGCAACTTTTAAAAACGAGCTCTGTATAGTAAGCTAAGTTTAATTAAATTAAAGGTGATTTTTAGTTACGTAGGTTTTATTCATTAATAATACAACTGGCTTTAGACTTCCCCATCTCCCACTGCTTACTGATGGTGCCAATTTACATCCGTAAAATTTAAATTTTACTGCAATAATATTACAATTCGGCCATCCTGATCAAGTGATTGCCCTCAATTACCGCCTAAACCTGCATCATAAAATATTTAGCAATTTAAGATGTTTAAACATATAAGTATGGGTATTAAGTAGATACATAAGTTGATTGTAAAACATAAGCAGATAACATTTTTATAAGGTAGTACGATGGGCATAATAACATCTCATAAGTAAGTATATTTATAAAGTAGTATAAGATCATTAAATCATCATAAAAAAAAACAATTTAGCATAATGTAATAATAACACTTATGATATCCATAATGGTGATAAACAAATGCAGGTAAGTATTCACAACTCATAAGTGCTTAACCACATAGGGTAAATATAGTGATCGAAGGTAAATATAATAAGCAAATTAAGTGAAATTAAATTAAATAAAAATAAGAGAGAATTAAAAAAAATAACTACCACTTTCATCACTCACAGTCAAATACTGTGATCATTAAAAATCACCGTTTTGATCTTTGTGTAATCTGTTAATTGTCAATGTCTGTAATTAAATATCTATCATTTGGCAAGACTTTGCTAATCACATAAGGTTCTTTAAATGTTGGTAAAAGGTTTTTACTAATTTCGGGCGTAGCGTCAATATTTGAGATCATAATATTATGATCTCCTCCTTCAAATTCAGCTTCTTTATGTTTTTGGTTGTAGTAGATTTCATTATATTGCTGAGATTTTTCAATATTATTACTAGACTTTCGTATGGATACGATCAGGTTCTGGTATTTTTTTACTTGGGGTAAATATTCTTTTAATTGGTCATTGAAATTATACCATATTCTATTGGTTTATACCAATAGAAGTGTGTCATCTGTGGATACTTTATATTGTTAGCAAAAAATTCAACATTATTTAATACATCATCCCAAGTTACCTTTGCCAACATAGGAATAATGGCTAGATTAGATCTTTCTCTATGCCTATTCATCCTGGGGACCCCGGTAGCTATTAGGAGATGTTCAATATTCTGTTCTCTTAAGAATGTCTTAAAATCCTTCGAAGTGAAAGCATTACCTTGCTCTGTAATTATTTAAGTAGCTGTACTACAATTTGCAGAGAAACTGGTTAGATATTTTATTACTTCTTTTGAACTCATGCATTTGCAAGGATAAAGTTTCAAAAATTTGGTAAAAGTATTAAAAACTGCAAAAATGTGTTTATTTTGCATTAATAATTTATCTAAAGGTCTACAATGCTCTAAATGAAATGAATGAAATGGTAAGTCACTTTTGGATGTAATTTGTAATAAACCACTTTTTTAAGCACTATGTGGGCTATAAACTATACATTGTAAACAGTTTGAAATATATAGTTTTACTTTATGTCTTATATCTGGGAACCAATGAGTTTATCGTACATACAGTATTCACTTAAAAACGATCAGAGATACTGACTGCTCAAAACGTTGTGGAAAAATAAAATAAAGACAATGGAAGTCCGAGAAGAAGTTTTTATTCATCCTGCAACATTGTCTAGAACCTTTAGAGAAACGATAATTTTATTATTTAAAAAGAAACATTTGTCTAATTTAAGAGTACGTTTATTTTCGGTAAATAATTTAAACACTTCGATCAGAATTTCTAAAATTTCTTTAGGGGTATATGTCGTGATCATTAAATTCATGATATAAATGTAGAATTAACTTTCATTTAATATATTTTAAAAAACCTAAAACCTGTTGTTAATATGTTACTTTTTATAAAAACTGCTAGACTATTTGGCAAACCAAATTGCCTTTGAACAAGAATTGAAAAATCCAAACCGACCCTTATCGGTTACAAATGATTCATACAGGCAAAAGTTTTATAAAATGTTGATGCATATCTACATGGTAAGATATATTCTCTGTCAATTGTTTTCTACTATAAAGGCAAGGCGAAAATATAAAAGTCTTTTAAGGTCAATTCATTTAAATCCAACGTCTGAAATCAACACTAAAGTAATGTCCTAAATCCTCAGCTTTTTTTTCTTGGTTAGTACAATATAAGAGAATTATATTCAGATGAGTTACTTTTTAAATATTTTTTTATACAACGCCTCTATTACTTTAATTAAAATGTTATCAATTGCATTTTTTTACTGTAGAAAGTCAATTAAATATAAAAGGAAATCGGTACATGATTACACTTTTTATGGATTTACAAAAAATAGACTATCGTAATGATTTTGACCATACGTGTTTAACGTTTCTTGAGAAATGTGCTTTGGGACGTTCAGCTTTTAAATAATATTTGCAGTGTAATAATATCGGCAAATTTCACTTTAATCAACATGATCAATATTTATTATGTTAATACTGTCATAAATGGGATTAAAAAAACTTTATGTAACATGCAAACATTGTTTGTTCTTATTTATAAGACAGAAAATATTTTTCCTGTGTAAAAGACCGGAATGGGATATCGCATTTTTATATTATGTTTTTGAAATTTAAAAAAAGAATACAATTTTTTTTATTTTTTTTTCATATAAAGTTAAATAAACCTCTTATAATAAAATATCACATATTTTAAATTTAAATTTGAGTGAACGTAAAATATTTATTTCTGATTTATTTACACATTTAAAATGTGTTTCTGTAGGCTTGTGACTTAAAATTACTGAAAAATTTCAAACTTAATAAAGAAATTACAATGCCAGGATCAACAGTACAATTTAAAGTAAAATTTACCTGATCCCTATAAAAATCTACAATATCAAAATAAGAATGTACAGTACTTTGGTTTTCGATTGACAATGTCTCTTTTTCAATAGTATTGTGACTTCCTGAAATGATATACAAATTTAAGGTCAACTGAGCGAACTACTGCTTAAGATGTTTATTTGAACCACAATTATAGCATGAGCAGCAGCAGTGCGTTTGGGGTTAGTTAGAGCTCCTGGCATAAACTCAATTTTTCATAAAAATAATTACAGATACATTCTTTCGGGTTTGCCATTCTTGATTGCATTTTCTGCCAGAACTCAGTTTTGCTTTGTTAAGTAGTAAAGGTCTTCATGAATGTATCTTTAAATTGTTGCCTACTTTTTAATTCTTTTATGCGTCCATTTCACCAAAATTTGGCTGCAGCAGTTAAATTATTAATTGCTACTTAGAAACTGTATTCTTCAGGCCACTTTTGTAATACTGCTGCAGTTTCTAGCCATTGGAGCCACAATTTTGCTGCTGTGGGCCTCTTTTCTCCATTAAACTATTCAACAGCATTCCAAAAATCGGGAATAACATTGAAGTTTTGTATTTGCATTTTATTCGTAGCCACATTCTAAACAATGCTGTTACGGCACCCATAAATTGGTTCATATTAAGCTGTTCTAAGGCTCTTTCATTGCCAGCATTCATTTGGTTGTAAAAAAAATGCTTTGAACATTTAATTGTCCATTGTATTTTCTCTATTTCCATGTAGATGATATATTTTTTTCAGTTTTCGCTTGCGACACTAACCTTAATCATACATTTTGGGATTTACGCTTAACATCTGCCTTATTTCATACACTAATAACTCTCTATAATAATATTTTTGTTAGTTTAAACTCCACACCCAAATATTGTAAAATAACCGAGTTTTAAATAAATAAAATATGATTTTTATTTACATGGGTTTTATTTATAAATAATACAACAACAGTCTCTAAACTTCCCTATCTTCTGCTGCCCGCTGATGGCGCCACTTTTCATCCGTAAAATTCAAATTTTACCGCCGTAATATTATAATAGCCTTTAAATACTGCTTTAGCTTTTTAAGGCTCTATTGATTACATTTATAATTGGTTTTAAAAATTAATCCTGTAACAAGTCTCATATTTTTTTTATAAATTTTAAACAATTGAGTTATTTTTTTTAATGGCGACCCGATAATTAAATAAAGAAGCATTCTAAAGTTTTTATAAGGCTAAGTTGCCGTAAACTTCTTCATTAGCATAATTTCTCGGAGAACTTTTGGCTTTGTATTGTTTTGGAGTCTATTAATATGGAATTTATATTCATAACTTCATTAAAACAGTAAACTAGTTTTTTGTAACAACAGCAAGCTGTCACGTTCAATCTTTTTAAAATTAAATTTTAAGATTTAATTTAATAAGTGGGCTTACAAATAAATTTTTTGAAATATAATGATGACGACGACATAAGTTTGTGAGTGTAAGTTTAACATTCATACTACGTAAAAAGTTTTTACATAAATATATGTTATTAAAGTTTTTTTTTATCTTGGGACAGGACAGTAAGGCTTAAAGCCTAAGTACTAAAAGACCATGGGTATTTTAAGTAAAGCAGAGGTAGTTTATTAACACTGGATTTTAAAATTTGAGGTTTTAAGGGGACAAAAAGACCTCTACAGATATTAGCAAGCCTTTACCGCATTAAATCGTTCTGGCCTGGTTACTAGTTTACTGGGAGATCATACGCAAATACCGCGTGCTATTAAATGTGATTCAGGTATCACGATAAATTTTGGATCCCGGCTGGATACCACTACCCATCCGTGATAGGACGGAACAGTTCCAAAGTGTAAATCCTTTGAATAACGTCCGTGGTATTATCGCGTCTAAAAAGTGCCGTGAAATGAAATATCTGCATGCTTCGGTACTTAGACATCGCTGTCCAAACCGGAAAAACATCTAAAAACGGGACATCCACGTTATTTAACAAGTTCCCGTAGGCTGTCCCAAATATGAAATACTACGAAAAAAAATTTTTTTTTCTAAATATTATTATACCAAATAAAACATTTTTGGTTTTACAGCTTGTTTTTGCATTTCTACGCTATACCTACGCAGTGGCCAAGCATGTACGTTACAAAAAATATGAGGATGCAATGCAGTATCACATCTTTATATATCTGCGGGGCTGTTAACGTAAACTCTTTAGGGATGAATAAAAAAAAGAGTCTCTTTAGTAGGTCCGCGAAGAAATGCATAAAAGAGACCCGACTAGTTTCTCAGAGTATAAGCCATGAAATTATCTATGAAAGGGCGACAGATCCCCCCAGCTCGTCTTTGGGCAAGAGAAAACAAGTTATTAATTCAGACTCTGGATGAAATCAAGAATGCTACCAGTTATGGTTGAAGCCAATTATTCCCACTTATGAAAACAATAATTATAAATCCGAGCAGGGTAGGGGTGCGATAGGGCAGAAGCATACTCAGTCTCTAAACCCCGGGACCAGGACCGAAGCAGTCTTATTATATAAACATTTTTTGGCGAGTACATACTTAGCAAGGACTTTTTGATTGCATAACAAATTTTACAGCGGTTATTTACTAAGTTAAAACTGCTTTAGTCTCCCACCCTGAAATCAGTTTTTAGATCAACCTTAATTTGATGTAGTTGCTGTGTTAATATATTAATACACCTTTTTTTTTAAATTTGACCCACTTTGACAAATTTTAATTTGTAATCAAGGTCAAATTTAATAACAATTTTTATTACAGACCGTACAGTTCTTGTAAAACCCAAGAAAATTAAAAACTTTTATACGTTTTACAGATAACTTAAAATAATACTTTATTAATTTTAAATTCTAAATTATTATCTTTTTCGTAGTCATTTGATTTTCCTTGGTGTTAAAATTAAACAACAATTAAATCCCGCGTTTTCGTGCTCAAAACCGATTCAAACCTTGATTGTGTTAATCAAAATTTTAGCTGAATTTGGGTAGAATTTATTCCATATGAAATTAATCACCATTTGATATTTTTTTTTTGCATTTTTAAGGAATCATTTCTTTTTTTTTTAATACTGCTCCAAATTAATAATTATTTTTATTTGGTCAAAACGGTTAAATAAAAACATAAGTACATGTCTACATACATGAAAGGCGATCTGCATTGGTGCAACTTTTCAGGCATTTTTTAACCCGTAATAAATTGCATCATTTTACCTGTCCGCCTTTAGGCATTGAAGCTGCGTGCATTTTTAATGCATGCAACAACCGTGCAATGCCTTTTAAACTAAATTTAGTGATAAAAGATAAATAAATGGTCCTACATAAATAAAAATTAATATCAAAAGAATGTGTTTTTCGTTCGCTTTAGGCAATTTTAAAAGAATAATATTAACTACGGCAATGAGTGAAATGAAAAAAATATAGTTTAATCAAAAACGCACGAAAAGTTGCAGCAATGCAGATCGGCCTTAAAAAACAACATTTAAAAATACAAACAACGTTATAGGACGGCTAAATAAGCGAAAAAAATAATAAATAAAATATTTTTTTTTTTTAAAAGTAGATTTAAATAATGATATAAGGTCTTTGAATTTTGGGTGTCTCTAAGCCAGCTGACAAGAAAGTTTATTGTTTTATAAATATTAAAAATTATAAATATCCTTGAAAAAGTGGCAATAAAGCTCTAAAACAAAAAATAATTATGTACCACACTAAAATTTATTACTTTTCAGATAAACAAATAAATATTAAAAAGAGTAATTTTTTGTAATGAATCTTAAATACATATGTTTAAAAATTGTGCGGGAAATTAGACTCAAAGTTACATTGACCAATTTAGTTCACTTTAACATTTTTTTAAATCTTTGGGAGGGTCCAAGAAGGCTTGATTCTTAGGTACTAGGGTACCGTGTGTGCCGGGTTCTTCAATGCTTAACCCTTTTGCCCCAGTTCCGTTAGTTTTATCCTAGCACCAAACCATGCAGTTATGGCATTTTATAGCACCTTTTAGACAACGAGGTAGTACCACCACGGACCTAACTACTACATAAATAAGCATTCCCGGCTAGGGACCGAACCCGAGTCGCCTGCGTGACAAGCACAGGCTCTGTCCACTGTGCTAAATTGTTACCATGTAGTAAAATATGTTCTACAGTTTTGTGATGGATTTATGTTTTGATATGTTTTCTTTGGGAGTACTCGCCTTAAAATTTTTAAGAAAATGGGACCACTTTGGTCTCATTTTAGCGAGCTGAGCCTGCTCGGCCCTATTAATGCCTATAAACTTGCAGATCGCCTGCCACAAAAAAGAAGAAAAACCCCCAAAAAACCCAAAAATTAAAAATAATAATCTACGTTTCGGTGGCAAGTCGGCCACCGATGTCAGGATGAAATTAAAAGAAAAAAATTAAACTAATTTAAAAAAAAATTTGCTTTAAATACTTGGGCAATTCTGATAGCTTTTTATTTTTTATGACAAAATGTCATAAAAGTAAAAAGCTATCAGAATTTCCTAAGGTTTTAAAGCAAAATTTTCTAACATTTAGTTTAATTTTTTCTTTTAATTTCATCTTAATAACTGTGGCCGACTTGTCACCGAAGCGTAGATTAGTATTTTTGATTTTTTTAGGGCGTTTTTTTCTTTTTAGTTGCAGGCGATCTGCAAGTTCATAGAGGTCAATAGGGCTGAACAGGCTCAGCGTGCTCTACCCCGGGACCTGGACAGAAGTGGTTCCATTTTCTAGAAAATTTCAAGGTGAGTACTCCCAAAGAAAACATATCAAAAATTAAATAAACAGGTTAACACCTTTTTGGGCTTAAAATTATAGTCAATGGTGTTAAGACATATGTAGATATATATCACGATTGGAAACTCAGCAGCTTACCTAAAAATCCTGACCAAATTAGTTTGGATAACAAAAAGTCCCAAGTTATTATATATTGCAAATTTAAAAAAAAAATATCCGCAATGTCCTTAAATTATAATAATTAGAGTACAAATAAAGTAAAACAAACAGTTACGAAATAAAGAAAAATAAAATAAATTACAAACAAACAAAAAATAATATTTTTAAAAATGCCACTTTACGAAATTTGTTTTAAATTTTATTTTTTAAAGGCGATATAATTATTAAATAAAAAAGTTAGACGACATTTTTAGTAAGTTAAGTGCCCGTAAACTTTTTAATTAGCATAAATTAGGGGGGAATTTTTGACTCAATAAAGGTTGGAAGTCTATTTGTATACATAATAAATATATTTTTTATTTTTTCAAAATATAATTTACAGTTAATATGCTATTAAAGAAATATAATATAAAAAGTTACGTGCCCGTTCCTAGATTTTAAAATTTAAATAAGTCAATAAAAGGACATTATTAATTTAGGCTTACATTTTTAAACAAAAATAAATTATTTCAACAAAATTCTAGTTTCTTTTATCAGTTATGATATCTGTTGTATTGGCTTAAAAAAACTAATATATAAAATGGATAAGATTTATAAATTTATTTTGAATTGCATATAGATGTACTACAAAAATGTTAAATAATTTTATATCTTAGGGTCTATAGCCTATAATAAAACATACCTATTTTTCAGATAACAACTGTTAAAAAATAAATCTTTTCTATACCTGGCCAATAACAATTTTGAACAATCTTTGAAGTGCCTTTTCGATAATTTAACCAACATCGTACACATGAACAAAGTAAGGATAGAAGCTGTCCTTTATTTTTAAATTTAAGATCAATTTTAGTTAAGGGAAAAATTTCTTTTCCAAAAAAAAGTGGGAAAAATACTAATTTCTAAAAGAAAAATTAATTTTTATTCACTGTGTCAATTTAAGCAATGAAATTTATTTTAAAAAACAAAAATTATTCATTTTAGAAAAAAGTTAAATCAAATATGGACCGTATATACAACGTTAAGAACTTTAAAAATTGTAGACCACTAGCACTGCTTTGCATTTTAGATCATAAAAATTTAAAAAAATCCTATAATGGGTTAAATAAAATAAGAGTATTTTTCATTAACACCCAATATAAAGGCAGATTAAATGTATCTTAGTATAGCAAAAGTTGTAGTTACTTTCCTTTTTTTTCTGCTTTGGCAAAATCATTTAATTAGTTTGGGATATAATGTAATTATTTATTACATATCTTATATATAGTTATTTGGTTAATAAGTAAAAGTAACATGTTTTACATTTTGGTTTGATATCAATAAGTAAGTAAGTAAAAAAAAATTATTACGTATACTTTTTTGTTTTAAGAGTATCGATATCAATATTTGGTTTTGCTTTATTTAAAGCAGTCTGAGCAGATAAGAATCTCATCTTTCATTCTCTAAGCGGTTCTACACATCGGCTGCTGTTTTAATAAAAATGTCAGCTGAATTAACGTAATTATTCCCGTAAAAAAGATTAAAAAATTAATAAAAACAAAAGGATTTTCATTGACCCTTAAGCAAAAATATAAAATAAAACCGGGTAAGGATGCTTTGCTAATTGTATTATATTTTAACTAATCAGTCTTTGAAAAAACTGGTTTGATCAATACAGCGATAAAAGTTTTAAAGTTATTGTGATTAAATGCATCCACTTCAGGTTAATAATGAACGCAAATTTAGTATTTTTTTAAACTAGTTTTTAATAACGGACTACAACTGACCTCTAATGCATTTTAGGTCATGCTTTAAGTCAAAAGGATTTATCTACGTTTGAACAACTTTCTATTATTTACAAAAAAGTATAAGCAAAAAAGGTGTTTTTTTAAGTCATTTAAATAAAGCATAGAAATAACAGCTAAAATTTGTAAATTTAGTTATAGAAATATACTTTAACGTCTATAGAGAGGGATCACGCACTGTTTTAATTATGCAGGACCGAATTATAACTTTGGATTAACCTAACGCCAATATAGCAAAATTAAAATCTCTTATATGATAGTAAGGTACGTAATACAGAATTTTAATCAGCATATATAAACAATCTACGAATAATCAAAGGGTCAATCCTTACTTAGAATATAGAATAATTGTCTGGTCAACATGTATCACATGTACCTTTTTGCCTGAAATTTTTATATATTCTCCGAAAATTACGATCAAGGTGTCATTCGATTCTGAATATTACGTAAAAAAATAAGGAAAAGTCCCAAAATGTTAAAAAAAGTAGGGGTTTGGTCTTTTTTGATTAGCTCGAAAACTATCAAAAATATTTAAAATTTGAAAATAGATCTCAAAAGAAGGGGAAATTTAAAAAGTTTCACCTTCCGGAACTCTATCTTAAATATTTATAATTTTTACAGAGCCCTGTACATAGCGCTAAAAGCGGGTAGTCTGGTTTCCGCGCGCGATTCGTCACCCGTACACGGTAACAACACGCGCGGAAGCCAGAGTACCCGCTTTTAGCGCTATGTAGAGGGCTCTGTAAAAATTATAAATATTAAAGGGATAATTAATATAGGTAATATTAAAATCCGGGAGGCAGGACTCTTTTTTAGGAACTTTGCTCCTCTTATCAGATTTTTTTTCAAATTTTGAATATCTTTGATAGTTTTCGAGATATTCAAAAAAACCAAATATCTTTTTTTTTAAATGTTTATAACTTTTGCAATTTTCATAGGGCCCTTTTGGGACTTTTCCTTAAACTTTCTACATGATATTCCGAATCGAATGACACTTTGAGTCATAATTTTCGAAGAATATACAAAAAATCATGTTGACCAGACTATAAAATGTTTGTTACCGCATAAAATGTTCATCCGATATTAGAAAATACTATGCTATAGTGCTAGAATGCATAAATAGCACATGAAAACAGGAAAACAGCTGAAAAAATAGCACCAGGTATGATACAAGTTTCAATATCAAAAGTCATACTAATAACTCTAATTATAAAGAAGTAAATAGTATAAAAGTCATCAAAATATTATTTTTTTCTAGAAAAAAGACCTCCAGAAATAAAACCGATATTTTTAGGAACATCAGTAAAAGGGAGAATATGCAGTAAAATTGATATATAAATTCTATATTTATTATTTTCTATAGGTTAAAAAAAGAAAATGTATAATAATTTGACGCCGACTTTAAAAAGTTTAAAAAGGAACTTTCTAATGGACCTTAAGGTGTGTTTCGCTTTGTAGAAATCTATTAGTTTTATTTCTTTGATCGGACAGTTTTACCGATAAACTTGTATAACGGTTTTTAGAAAAACTTAAAGTTTAAAAAAACCTAATATGGCATTAGTAAATTTATAGTGTTATAAAAAGTTAATAAATCATAGGAAAGAAACAATACCCTAAATTCTAAATAATATAAAAACTGTCAGGCAAGCTAAATTACGCACATTTTCGATTCAAGCGGAACAAATGGAGCGCCTCTAGTGACAGAGACAGAAACTGTTAACAGTCACCGATGAGGGCTGAAATAAAAGATTCACCCTTGAAATAATTAAATTCGGGGAGTTGAGTACCAAACATTTATTAACGAATGACTATCTTGGGAGACGGTAAAGTGGTCAACGGCAATGCTTCTTCGGAATTAATTATTACTAGTGAGGGGTTTATGTGTCACCGAATAAGCCTAATGAAAATAGTAACACTACAGCAAATAAGTACAACATTATGTATTACTTTATAACTTTTATATACACTCATAGACAAATATATCAAATTATCTTGAAATTTGCCATAAGATGCAATGCTAATTGTCTGTACCAAAAATATTTATATTACCGCTTAGAAATCATCAAACGAGGTGAGTAAAATGTAAAGTGTTAAAAAAGGACAATCCTAGCAGTTGTGTATCATTACAACATTTGTTGGGTTACTGATAAACCCCACAGAGTGTTACACATTTTTAAATCAATAACGGCCATTTAATTACTATTGCATTTCCTTTCTTAAAAACTTTTTACACTCTGTGGGGTTTATCAGTAACACAACAAATGTTTTAATAATACAAAACTGTGAAATTGTCACCTCTCTTATGACAACCCACCTATACATTTTTAGTCACTTTGTGAGTGTCGGCTTCCGGTGATAATTTTGTAAGTGAAACATGCAAATATAAGTATTTTGGTACGGACGTTATTTAAATAACTAATTAGCAATGCGTCTTAGCCAAGGCTCTGAATATCGAGAATATTAGATATTTTTGTCCATGAGCGTAATATAAATATATTATCAACTACAATAATAATATATATTTTTTGAATAAAAATGCCATAATAATATATATTTTTGAATAAAAATGCCAAAAGTAGGTTAAAATGTTACACTTATTTTAATAAAACTTGCTTCGGGGTTCTGCAGAAATTTAATAGATTTTTGTCATGAATATCATTTAGTTATAAGATAAGTCAATAACTTGGAAATTTTTAAATGAGAGATAAAGTAATGTATGTAAAAACAAAAAAGGCAATCTATTAAAAACAGAGATAACTCAAAGTTCGGTAAGATTAGAAAATGGTAAAAAAATATACAAGTTTAGTTTTCCAAAAAATTTTTCTTCTACAGTGTACTTTGTAGGTGTGCTTTAAAAATAAAACCTATAAATAAAATAATATTTTAAAAAGGAAACAATATTTTTTAAACATAGAAATAATAAGAAAAAAAAAACGATTTAGTAAAAATTTTGTCAAGAGAATCGCGAAATTTTAGATTAATATACATGAAAAAACTCTTAATAAAAGATATAATATATTTAATCTTCAAATTTTTATATTAAATTTAATAAATTAAAAAGTACAAATATTTTCCCTAATTTAACTCTGACTTAAATTTCCCGAAATAAATTTGAATTCTCACTTTCATAATTGAGAAAAAAATTCCCAACTAAACCATTCAGGAAGTTTTTTAATCTGACTTTTACGACTTATTTGAGGTAAAGCCCATTAAAAAAAGTGCCTAACGATATCTAGACACGCTAGCAACGATTAAATTTGCGTTTTCATAGTGTTTTGTTGTCGACATAATTAATGTGAAAAGTTATGATGTGATTGCGGGTATTTTTTTTATCTGAATAACCAGCTTTATTAACTATTTTAATTAGGGTTTTTGGTTTAAAATATCGCTAAAATTTACAGGGTAAAATTGACTTATTCTAATTTTCTTAATTTTTTAATTTATTAAATAATAACCTATTTTAAGGTTACTTAAAAAACAGTTTTAGAATTTAGGCTATATAAACAAAACTAGAATTTTGAATAAATTGTTTAAAACAAAATACTTTTCATTTGTAACAGACTAAACAATTTAGAATTGGTAATACTTTTTAAGTTGCTCTTGAAAAGAAATACTTTATGTGTAATATTTTGGGAAATAGTTTTTATTGCGGCAACAATCGTTTGTCCGGATAAAAAGCCGCTTTTCTTATCTCAGTCGGACCGATATGCCAGTGGGCCAAGAACTTAAATCAACAATATTATTCTCTTTATGTTTAAAATACAGCTTTTAATAATAAATGGGTAGTAAAAAGCGTGCCGAGATGTTAGTCAATTTGTTAGGTTGGAAAAGATTTATAAAAAAATTGAGAAAAGGTTTTCTTGATTTGTGGCAAAAATTATATTACAATTACAATTACAAAAAAAATGTGTTAATACAAGTTGGGTTGTGTTGTCAATGTGATTGATGTGAATTTTAAATAAAAATTGATTGTGTCCGGGTGCACGTAAGAATAGAGAAAATAAAGAAACTTTGCATTTCGTGCAAATTTTTTATTGAAACCAATATCCTAGCAGGGCGCTTTGGGTAAAACTATCATAAGTGCAATTCGTTAAGCTTGGCTAAATATTTTAAAATTTACGGTTAATCATTGTTTTAGAATTGTTTATGTGAGTATAACGAAACGAAATGAAAAAAAATATATATTATGACAAAAAAAGCAACTTAAATTAATCGGTTATTTGTTGCCCAAGTAATAGTTTTTTCGAAACTATACCTACTGTCTTTTTTACTACTATTCTAGATCCTAGCCTTAATAAAAATTTCATATTTAAGCACTGAGGTCGTAAAATAGACAGACACTAATTATAAAAATATCTTCACAGTCATAATTATTAAATTCATTCCCCCAAAACTAATCTGCAT
>JAHBCN010020495.1:0-15101 GCA_019359885.1 Listronotus oregonensis
CCATTGTTAAATCTACAAATTCAACTTCTTTTATGTCATTTTTAATAACTTCGGACTTTTTTATTCGTCTTTTTTTTCACTTGACCATTTTTCCTTGGTGGTTGCAACTTTTTTATTTTTCCACTCTTTTAACTTTTCATCATATATTTTCTTTAGTAACTTTATTTCTGTTTTAGCAATATTCCAATCTACAACTGATTCGGGTATTTGGGTTTTTTGTGGGTCAAAACTTTTAGAATATTCGGGAATTTCTAGACTTAGGTGTTTCATTTTTTTTTCTAAAACGTTATCTACATAGGTGTTAATAATAAGATCAGCCTTTTTATCCTAAAAATGATAAAAGTAAATAGTACACTTTATAACAATGGCATAAAATTATATTATTAATTTAATAAAAATTAACAAATTTTTTGTATTTAGAAGATGTTACCACAATTCCGAGAGGAATATGAGAAAAAACTAAACATATTTATCTTGTCAGCAAAAAGTCTTAAGTGGTCAACTAATCAATAGACCTTAAAATGTATCAAATTAATACCAATGATACTTAAGAGGACATAGCCAGAACCTAAATATGGAACTTTGTGCCAAAATCCCAAAAAATACTTAGTATACAGAATGTTGTGAGGAAAATTTAGGGGCAGATTCTACTTCTAAAAATATTAAAAAAAAATCATACAAACATGGGTTCGAAAATGCTTCGTTTTTATGATACGAGGTGTTAAGAGTTTTTTGTCTTTTATAGTTTATAGGATCGGACTTCTAATGAATTCGATACCAGATTGGCAGAGTTCTTACATCTCCTCTTACTCGTGTCGCTACCGGACACGAGCACAATGTGTTCTGGTGTCCCTGTCTCCTGGAAAGTATGACGAGCAGACGATTAGATTCATCATGTCCTCCTCTCCCGGTCTAGTGACGTGGATAGCTACCAGGTCCTTGTTACAGGAACCAGATGTTCTTTCTGAGGCCGCATCTCCGGCCATATCCTATGAAAACGGTCCTATCCGCTTTCTGTTTAAAGCCAGGGAACCCTTTTTCCTATAAAGGCGCTTCTGTCCGCCTTCTGTTTGGATTCAGGGAAACCTTCCTAAGGTCCTGTTTGTTCGGGATGGATGGATGGATTTATCCGTTTCGGTCAGCGTACCTTTGTCACTTTTTTCCTATGAAAGTGGTTCTGTCCGCTTTCTGTTTGGAGCTAGTGAAGTAATAGTCCACCACGGCAGAGCCCCGCATTACCGCAGTAAGGCTAGATAATCTGAGAGGTTGCCCTGTATCTCAGAGGCACCGTTGGAGACACCTGTTTAAGGCACAGGATGTCATTCACTTATCAGCATGGTATGCTAACACCTTGAGTTAAAGCCTTGTGTTCATCTTACCATCGGATCCCGTTCCATACGCTAGCTAGCCGAAAGAGTTGCCGATAACCAGCAACTCTAGAGCATGTTCCAAAAGATCCTACTGGGCCCAACCACAACGACGATGTGTGAAAGAACGCTAACTAAAATAGACATAGGAGCGGAGCGGGTAAGCGGGATGTGGTACTTGTACCAGTAAGCAAGCAAAAGCTATATGGTGAGTTTTGGTATTTGGTGGGGATTCAATAGTGGGGTTAAAAGGCATTGAGTTGTGATCCTTTAGATGGCTGTGTTACAGATTTCACGATTAAACGGGTTTACAACCTTGTAAACAGGGAAAAGGCACGTGGCAGACTATAGTCAGTGGTGGGAAGGTTGAGGGTTAGGGGAGGGAAGTAGTTAAATGTTTGGGGGATGTCGGATTTAAGTCTGGTGACTGTGTGGGTGGAAATGCTGGGTTCGACTACAGTATTAAAAATTTCAGTAAGGCAAATGCATCTTTCTGACCTTTGAAAGGGATATCGGATTTTGAGTCCATTGATATTTTAAATCAGCCTGTTGAGAACTATTAATTTGCAAAGTTTCAAAAAAATGGCCGAAACCCATTATCTTAAGGATTGTGTGGGATCTTTTTTACTAAAATATATTTCCAGTGGAACTTACATGTTTTGTGGGTTGCAAGTTTACTATCACTATTTTACCACCAAATTTTTTGCATTTTAAAGGCAAGTTGCCGCTAGGAACTATTTGTAGAGTGGTACCAAGGCATATGTTGACATCGGCGATGCTAAAAAATTTAAGAAAATAATAAATATTAGGCTGATAGACCTTGGTCGATTGCTTTTTGGACAGTTTTTTTTTTGTTCAATAAAAATTGTTTAATAATAATACTTTCTTCTTTTCTACATTTTAATTAAATTATAATCTAATTAATAATTTATACCTGGAATGATAGTCTGCCATTTCCAAGTCCTTTTCTGGTAAATCCGCTTCCCAATCTAAAATTGTATCTTTTAATCCCCCTTTACACCTGCGCCCTCTAACCTCTCTCTTGCAAGGCTCTCCAAGGTATTTTTGTCCTACTGTGCTTGTGGCAGTCGGTCTTACGTATTGGCTAAAACAATACAAATTAAATGTAATCTAAAAATAATATAAAGAAAAGCATTTTAATAAGCTACTAACAAAGAAACAAGTTACATTAACCAACAATATAGGAGTAAAAGCAAATACAAAGTAAAATATTAAAATTAACCTAATTAGTATCTACTTTTTTTAGATACTTAAACAGCTGACAGAATTAGGAGAAAAAGACAATTTATGATGTAAATAAGTAAAGCAGCAGCAGCAATAGCCCAAAGGACACATACTGTTGTAGAAGTTATTTGTATAACGATCATGATGGCACAACCTTGTTGTCTAAAAAGTGCCGTGAAATGCAATATCTGCATGTTTCGGTATATGAATATTGTTGATGAAATTGGGGAGAAAATGTGTTTAACATTTAAATACACGACACCCACGATATCTAGTATTTAGGCTTCATACAAGCCTTTGTAGGCTGACAAACTCAATATATTAACATGAGCGACTCAAGGGTTTTTTTTGTTCAATTTTTTTTGACCACCGAAAACATATTGACCATATTGTAACACTGGAAGAAAAGTGACAACTCAAAAAACATACATTTGAGAAAATGATAAATGAAAAAATCTGAGATTTTCAAGGTGTTACTATGTAAGCAGTAATTTTATTTTTTATTTATTTATTTACTCATTCAGTACTTACAGAGAAATTCTCCAAATAGTACAACATACAGTTTACAATTTACAATGAACCTATACTAAGAAAAAAAATATACTACAAATGTTACAATACAAAGTAAAAAATACAGTACAATAATCAATACTTATAGATATTATTAGGTGATAAAGAGTAATTAAAAATGTTAAAACACCACAGTCCTGCCACAACTATTCCGTGTGATTTCTTAAAAGCTTAGCGACTTTATTCTTAAAAGACTCCGTAGAGCAGGACAGATCAAATTCTTTATGTACATAATGGTTGAAATGGCTCATAAGTCGATTAAGAGGTCCATTTATACCAATATCAGTTCGGCTAATATTTACAGTAAATAAATCAAATAGCCTTGTCGTCCTGGGTGGAACTCTAAAATTAATTCGAGCTAGAAGGTTAGAGCAGTTTATCGTGTTGTTCAACAGTTTGTGACCAAACATTAGATCAAGTTTGACTCTGCGCAACTCCAAGCTATCCATACCCAAGATATTTAGTCTTTCTTGGTAGGAATATAATGATTTGTCCAATTTCAACTTGTAAAGCAAGTAATTCACGAATTTAGACTGTACTCGTTCAATTCTTTTTATATGGGTGTTATAATAGGGATTCCAGACAATACTACAGTTTTCCCAGATGACTCCTAACCAATGCAAAATATATATTCTACAGGACAGTGATATTTCTAAACTCCCAACACTGTCTCATAACAAGCCTGCCATCCTGTAAGCCTTTGCGATAATGTTATCTATATGGTGTATAAATCTAAGTTCTTCATCAAAAATTCACAAGAACATTTATCAGAGCAACTCTAGATATGGGAGTATCATTGATGTGGTATAGATATTTAGTTGGATTTTTTTTTAATATTCATAAAATATTTTTTACACTATATGAACATTTTGATATTAAACTTTAGAAAAAAACAACTTTTTAGGTATTTTTTCCTGAAAATAAATTAACACAAATAGGGCCACTTTTAGAGTTTTGTCGTTTTTCTTACATGTTAATCAATGGATTAACTGAAATTTACAAAAAAACAGTCACAACAACAAAAGAATCGCTTTTCTTATAAAAATTCTTATATGAATACTGAATACCTTCAAAATTTTGTTTTAAGTATGTGCTTTTCGTATAGCTGCGTAAAAACCGCAGTATTAACCTCCTCCAAAGTGATGCCGTTTTTAGTTTTTAATTTAAACCAACCAAAGTTTCGAATGGTCTTTGTTGGCTTTTAAATCCATTAAAAAACATTTTTTCACAATTTTTTTTTTCAAACCTCTTCTGTATACACAATACCTAGTGTACCCAGGTAGGTCAGGCAATGAGCCGATTACTTACTAATTTATCCTATCTAGACAACTATGTGAAATTTCTACCTGAATCAAACACTTTATGAAACATGTGTCATGGGCTCTTGAAGTATAAGGTAAAGTCAAAGTCAAAAAATAGCTTTATTGTCAAATGACACAATAATATTGTAGACAAAGCCTTATTTATAATACCTATAATAAAATATACAAAATACAATTAAACAGATAAGTCATTTTTAAAATTAGATGTACAAAGTTAAAGCAACAACAAAATATTTTTACAGAGCAGTCAAAAAAAATCAAACTACAAAAAAAAAAATGCTTACACTACTAGACAATAAATCAGTCAATTCTATATATAATCCAGTCAACCAACACATCTATCTGTCATTATAAAACTCGTCAAGAGTGTAGTATGCCTTCTCAGTTGTGGTATTCTCTGTTGAATTTAATCAGATTTTATGCGAAAAAATTCAGGGTTCCCACGTGCAGGAAAAGTCAGGAATTTGGATTTCAGTCAGGAAAAGTCTAAAAAAATGTTGAAAAATGGCATAAAGTCAGGAAATATTAACAATATTATGGTAAGTCGGGAAAAATGTACAAATGCGTATATTACGCATGAAACGCTATTTCTTGTAAAGATGTATTGCAACCTGAGGTTAGCTGCATTATAATAAATTGTTTACTTGAAGCCTTATACGATGCAAACAGGTTAGTAGACAACACAGCTGAAAAAGCCAAATCCCAGTACTGATTGCTGTGTTTCGAAGCTAAAGGGTTCTAAAAGACAAATTTAAAATATTTGAGCTGACAAATGAAGAAGGAAATGAGTCTAATAAAATGTTGGACATATTTTATTCTGCCATCTTATGTAACAATCCTAAGGATATTGACCTGTGGGATGTTGTAAAATTGGGTTTGACATTCTCACACACTAATGCAGCTGTTGAGAGTGGCTTCTTTATCAACAAATAAATACTTGTTGAAAATCAACATGATGAAACAATTGTGTCTCAAAGAAAAGTCTATGATGCAATCATAAGTGCAGGACGACGAAAGAATATAGTGATTACACACAAAATGCTTACTTCAGTAAGATCTGCTAGAAGGCGGTATGAAGTGGCGTTGGAAGATAAAAGAAGGATAAAAACAAAAGGCTAAAAAACGTAAACTTGATTCAGAAATTAAACAACTGGAAGATGAGAAAGAAAAAAGTTATGTATGACATCCCAAGTGGAAGAAGAGCAAATTTTGCAAAAAATCAAAGTGTTGAAAAAACACATGGAATGAAGATGATAGATTTACGATTTTGTATTATGTCAACATGTTCCTTATATTACTGGTTTTAATTTAAGAAGACATATTTGTATTGAAGTAGTGTACATTTTTTTACATTTACAAGTTTAGTCGGACTTTAAAAAAGTTAGTTTTTATATATGTTGTATTATGATGATAGGTTTAAGATTTTGTATGATGTAACACATGTTCATTATACTACAAGTTTTAATATTAGAACACATATTTGTAGTGAAGTAGTCTACATTTTGTTATCTATGTATTACATCCTTTTTATATATGTTGTATTATAAAAAAAATTAAAAAGGTGAGAGTTGGGCAGCTATGGCGATAGTGGAGGTTGCAATAAAAAATGTTAAAAAAATTACAGTTGTATTATTTTATTATTTACTCGCCTTTTTCTCGTTTATTTATGGTGCGTGTGCCAAGAAAAAAGTTCAGTTTTTGGTCAGGAAAAGTTAGGAAAAATGACTTTGAATATTTTGTGGGAACCCTGAAATTGCATTTTTTGACTTATCTCACTTCTCTTGTAGAATGAGAATATGTGACTTCTAGGCAATTTTAGGTTTTAATGTATGGTTTTTAAAAGGATTATTTTTTATTGTTCTCTATAATCAAATACAGAATTTACAATATATATTTTTTGTAATTCCACTCAATATACAGATTTGAAATCTTACCTGTCACATGTATCACATTGTCCTATAAACATATTGCCATGCAGCTCTGCCAAATGTGCCCTAGATATTCCACTTCGTAAATGCAAACCATCAATATTTTGGCTTATAATATAGTGAATATATTGCTTTTCCAATAAATATTTTAAGGCCATGTGTGTGTTAGTTGGAATAGCTTCATTAAAGGAAATATTTATTTCAGGTTTTTGGCCATTTTTTTCCAAAGTCCATACTCCATTTGGACCTCTAGAAAATCAATATAAAGTGGTAAAAGAACAATACTTAATTAAGTCTAAGTAGCCTCAGTGATGTAAGAGGCGTTTTACTCATACAAGAATTCTAGTGAAATTTATTGTGAAAATTATTTCAAAAATTTGTCAAAGTTTTCCTAAGATTTTGGGCAATAATACATTAATTTATGTTTGATACTCAAAAGAAATTTTAATAATTGTCTCGAAAGTTGCCTCCTCTCTGAATTTGACCAAATTTAGTATATGGGGGTTTTTTGGGGCGCTGATTACGAATCTGAATTGTGTACAAAAAGAAGGAAGAATATAGTAAAAATAAGGTTAGTTTGATTTTATATTTTGATGATGAATATGTCGAAAACGAAACGTTGCCGAAAAAATATTTTTTCAGATTCGTAATCAGCGCCCCAAGAAACCCCCGTGTACCAAATTTGGTCAAAATCGGAGAGGAGGCAACTTTCGAGACAATTACCGAAATTTCAGTAAAACTACTAATGCTAAGATTTATGTGTTACTTCTAATTGTACAAAAACTAATTTTGTAAACAACTGTCAATAAATTAGCATAACTTAGTCTAGAAAGGAGGATTTTTTTTAATATAAAAATGCTTTTTGTATTCTTTAAATTAAAATGTCAGGTGTAAGTAGATATAAGGAAGTTGTTACATCTGGGTGGGGTGCCAAGCTTGTTGTTTTTTTGTTTTATATTTTTGGAAATAAATGTAAAATAACTAAACACAATGGACAGAAAAGTGAATACAGAAAAAAATGTGAGTGATACAGAGATATCTTAGTTTAATTAGAATTATACATTTATGGATAATCATTTCATTACTGAAAATCTTAAATATATTAAGACATTTTTTCTTAAAATTATTAAATCACTAAGCTGTTAATTAATGATATATTTACAATATGAAATTCTAAAAGTAAATTGAAATTTCAGAACAAATTTGATAAAATTTATTTAAATCCAATAGGGAACCTATTTGTTTTAATCAAGACTATGTCCTTAAGCTGAATGAACATTACCAAGATAGAATATTACTCTGTGTTGAGGCTTGGGCATTTTCTCAATTTCCTTAGTTAAAATATGTTAATATATTCGTGTAGAATAAATAGACATGTGAAACAAAAAATAACTATTGTTTAAATTTTTGTCATAATTATGGCAGTACTTTTCAGAATAATTTACTTATGTGTAAATCTGCTCCAATGCATTATTAAGCTTTATTTAAGAAAGGACTAAAACCAAGCTTGTGAAATAAAAAAAGTTAAGATGAAACTTACATACCTAAAATCTGGTATTCCTGCTGCTGTACTTATGCCTGCACCAGTGTGAACTACTACATGTTTAGCATTTTCAATCCATTTTGTTAATACAAGGCATTTTTCTTTAACTTTCTCTTCTGGATCAAATATCTAAAATGCATGATATACCATGTGATATTAGCTCTGCTTAGTAAAAATAAATAATGCTATAAGTATATTATTTCAACTGAAGGGAACTTAAGAATATTATTATCTTTGGTTAATTTTTAAAGTGATATATTGGGTCTATAGAAAGCTTATGCTTTAGACTATTAATTGAATTATCACTATTAAAGTATATAAATTTTAGTTCACTCGATAGTCACTAACTAAGCCCAGTCTATTATTAAAAAGAGTATTCCAAAGACAGTTACAAAATTATAGAAAAGCATTGTTTTAATTCATTATATTCAATTATTTATGTTTTACTTCTAAAGTCTAATTTATTACCTACTATCAGCAGCTAGTTTGGGCAAGTTCTTTATTCCATCGGTAAAAACGTCAATGAGAACTTCTGATGGAACAAATTAAAACAAAATGTTTAAAAAAGCTCGCTATTTGTTCTGCAACTGTCAATGCTCAGCTGATTGTTGTGTTTCTCTTCTGTATTTATTTATGTTTTTTTGCTCAAGTATTTTATAATAATGCTTTAATGGAATCCATCGGACTCTCCAGCGGTAGTTTAAAAACAGTTTGATGAATTAGCGCTTAATGCGCTGGATCCATCGATGCAATTAAAAACTTGCCCTTTTCTTGATCTACTGTGTAAGTCATTACTAAATAAGCCTTAAGTTAAATGTG
The DNA here is from genome assembly GCA_019359885.1 of Listronotus oregonensis. Lineage (NCBI taxonomy): Eukaryota > Metazoa > Arthropoda > Insecta > Coleoptera > Curculionidae > Listronotus > Listronotus oregonensis. Next base: position 8,795 of record JAHBCN010020495.1, read on the forward strand.
CACATAGCTAGTGTACAGCCTCTCGAACTAACGTCTTAATAGATTTACAATAAATTCTCAATTCTGTAAGGAATCTATGAGACCTATTAAAGTGTTAAGCTATTACTGAAGATAATTTATTTGTTTCGACTGTTATTTAAAATATTGCCGTTAAATGCTTTTTACCTCAGGTACGCCTAAAACTCCTTTATCTTCGTACTCGGATAGTCCATCGGCATAGCTGCACGACATCGTTATTTATAAAGGCTTAATGATTGTTAGATCTTATTTTCTTTTTAAACATTTTTGGGAAAACATTTTACAGACTAAAAGTATAAAAATTAAAATAATTAAGTATCTAATTTGTTATCAAACAAATTGCCTTGTCAAAAACGTGTAGATATTACTAGATATCATACCGTCAAAATCTTGACAAGGTCAAAATACTCAAAATGGCAAGAAGAATTTCGACAAAAATGTATTTATGCCATTTTGGATTGAGATGTTGAAATTTAACGTAACATCATGTTGTGTTTTTTTTCTAGTTGTAGCTCTCTATCCTATATTCATGGAGCCCAAAGATAAGGAGGATCATCTCTGTGTTACGAAAATGGCCCTTAAATTGCAGTAAATTGAGGTAGTGTTGTGTTCCAGAGGAGCGTTTTTAAACCACTTTTTATATTGCGGTCAGAGTTTATTAATATAAAGAAATACTGATTAAGCTCAAGTTCCCACCATACTCACCGCTACACCAGCGCCTCTTTATTTAATGCTATTCTGGGCCAAGGGCAAGGGTAATAAACTTAACTTTACTACCCTTGGCCAAGGGTAGATATAGGTTATGTTTGGACGTCACCCGTTTGCCCATTTTGCCCAGAAGGTAGACTTATTTTATTAATTTTTGTTAAATATTCAACTTTTAAAAACTATTTTGGATATGCACTTACTATTAGAACTGTAATGTATAATATTTTAAAAAATTAAGACTTTATATCACTTGTAAAAAAAACAAACAGGCAAACGGATTACGTCACAAATACCGAATTGACATTTAAATTGGTGTATATGGGCTTAGATCAAGGGTATGTAGTAAACTTAACAAGGAGTGCTCGATTTTTACTATTTGTCCGCAGATATAGGTTATGTTTGGACGTCACCGTTTGCCCATTTTGCCCAGAAGGCAGATTTATTTTATTAATTTTTGTTAAATATTCAACTTTTAAAACTATTTTGGATATGACTTACTATTAGAACTGTAATGTATAATATTTTTAAAAATTAAGACTTTATATTACTTGTAAACAAAACAAAAAGGCAAACAGATTACGTCACAAATACCGAATTGACGGTAAAACTTGCATATACGGTTTTCTTCTATTTTTGGATTATTTGTCAAAATTTTTATATAGTCATATTCTAGGGTCCTCAGGGATTGCAAATATACTGGCGGAGAAGAGAAATTATGCGTTTATTATTATTATTCCTTTTGTATTTTGTGATTGGAACCAACCAAAGTAGTGTTTGTTCGTTGCAACCAACGTTTTGTTGTTTGTTTATGTTGTGATTTTTTTGTATCAAATTTTTTAATGCCAAATTACACAAAAATTGCGTTGGTTGGTGGTGTTAAAGCAAAGTATTGGAAGTAAGTAATTTTCTATATTTTCTTTGCATGCCTTTTTATAGAAGTTATATTATATAATTAAAATATTTTTTGCCCTTTTATAATTCCTCATCAGTGAAGTAGGGGTGACGTCCAACCATAGAAAAATAATTATAACGTCCAACTTTTAACTAAAGGTCGGGTTTATTTCACTTCGTAATCATAATTTTATTTTATAATTTTAAAAGCCGAGGATCCGGTTGACAATTTAAGCCAAGTTTATAAAGGTTCATTGAGTAAAGCCCATTCTCACAGTTCGATTTTAATTGATCAACCTTAGTGGATCAACGAAAATCGAATAAACATAACTGTGAGAACATAAGTTTTATCAACAAAAAAACGATTAAAATGGAAACTTATGTTCTTACAGTTATTTTCATTCGATTTTCGTTGATTTACTACAGTTGATCAACTAAAATCTGAGAATGCACCTTAAGGGTAGAATTGGATCAGTATTAGAAGAAAAACTAAAAAAAAACAAAAAGTAGCTAAAAAGGTTTTAAGTATTTTTACTAGCGGCCGCCTTTGCTATTTACATTGACTATTTTTACAGACACATGCTGCAGGAAGCGGCACATTATAAAAAGCAAAGGCGGCCGACAGTAAAAATCAATCTTATTAGCTACTTTTTATGTTTTTTTTCTTTTCAAAAAGCACCGAATTTTTATTCTAATACTGATCCAACTATACATCGTAAAAATCAAGCCTGTTAAACAAATTGCATCAAAGCTAATTTCTTCATCCCAAAAGTTATCGGATACAGCTGGTAAAGTAATACAGTTCTTTTCGATTAAACAGGGAAAAGAATGTACAAATACAAAGAAAACAAACAAATAAAAAGAAGAAAAGATGCCCTTAACCTTAATTTTGTGTGGTATTTTGTATTTTTTTAATAATATGAAAAATAATAGAAAAAAAGGCTGCAGCCATCTTCATGGAATTTTCATGCTCATTATTAATATGCCAAAATTTTGAAAATACGCGAAATAAATTTCTTCGGAAGTTTAGTCAGTCGTTTCTTTTGATTGTCATTTTTCAAATCCTTTCCAAAAGTCGTTAATATTGTACAAAAGGAACCTAAAGGCGCATTCTCACAGTTCGGTTTTAGTCAATCAACTTTAGGGGATGAACTAAAATCAAATAAAAATAGCTGTGAGAAGATATATATATTAATTTTAATCGGTCATGTTTTGTTGATGCTACAAAAGATTGATCCATTCAAGTTTCAATAACATTATAGGTATCTAACTGATAGTAACATTCCATAAAATCTATCTTAAGGACTAAGTACTTCATACCACTTTCAGCTGTTTATTTTTTGTCAGAGAAACTATTAAAACTGAGCAAGGTCTATGAACAGAATTAGCCTGACATTATATAACAAATATTTTATTTACATTTTTAAATTATATATTAAAAAAGTTTATAAACAAAGTTATAGAATTAGGTGGTAACTTTCAAGGCTTTCGACAGTGTAAATCATGATATTCTGATAGAAAAGCTTTATCGTATGGGAGTTTTTGGTTCTGAAATGGATCAGATCATATCTGAGGGGAAGAGAGCAGGTTGTTAAGCTAAATAATCATTTATCTAAAATTATCAAAATTACTTCAGGTGTTCCTCAAGGAGCTCACCTTCCTCCAATACTGTTTAACCTTTTTATTAATGATGTATCCGATTTCTTTTACTATTCTGAATTTGTCCTTTATGCGGATGACCTTAAGATTTATAAAGCCAATTCGTACTTGCATGGTGCATCCAAAACAAGTTAAAATTAAATGTCCAGAAATGTACATAGATACAGTTTGGCAGATCTATGGCTATGGTGCCCAGTGATTTCTTTTAATGGTAGGGCTTTTGATAAAGTACAGGGTCTTTGATTATATTTACGTGGCTTCTGAGGCCTTCATTCTTGAAGACAGAAAAAAATGTTTTACATAAAAATTGTAGGATTTTTTCCATATTATCTTTTAAAATTATTAGTAAAAAAATATCGCAAAAAAAATGGAAAAATATAGGCAACTTCAACTTTTTTAAATGAAACACCCTGTATTTTATACACTAAAACGAAAGATCTTTTTTTTCTGATTTCAAATATATGATATTTGGATGAACCATTTTTGAGATATTTTAGTTTAAATTATTAATAAATTACAAAAAAGTTTCAAATTAGTATCAAGAAAGCCATGGAAACAATAAAATTGTTATGTTGCTGAATTTGGTCAGGGTTTTCTCTGGACCAATAATGTTTATTTTTGTAATTAAACATTCCTGCTAAAGTGAAGGAATACTTGTCGGTAAATAGAATTTTCTTTAAAAACTTTGGATCCTGCTGCATAAACCTTGCTATTTCCAGTACCTACTTAAGTCGGCCCTGCATATTTTGTTCAGAAAGATTCTGAACGGACATAAATTTATAGGGATAAAATTTGTAAAATTTTAAGGTTAAATAAATTTTATAATTTGTTTTACTAAGTTCAGATGCCGCAGCCAAAATTGATATTTTAAGATTTTCTAAAATTATTAAAAGTAGTTAGTGCTAGTCCATAGAAAAAGTATAATAATTATCCTGAAAAAACGATGTAATCCAAAACTTTGTTTTTATTTCGTGCTGCAGTCCTTTTCTTCATTTTAAAGCTTTTTCGTTCAATAAACTTTCTTACCATGTATTTAATAGTACCTATAGATGGTACCCGTCGTTAAGGATATAATAAGTAACCTTTGCACTGTCGTCACATTATTATTGTTACCATAAAAAACGCGCATAATAGCGATTTTTTGTTCTTCTGAATAGCCCATCAACAAAAAAGGAATACAAACTACTTTTAATAGTTAAAATGATAAATTTTAACTTTTAACAATATCAATACGTCAAATTTATTAAAACAATTTTATTGTTTTCATATTTTTCTTGATACTAATATGATTTTTTTTTAAATTATTAATATTTTGGGCTTAAATATCTCAAAAATGGTACATCCAAATATCATCAATGTATACGTATATCAATCAATGTATATCATCAATGTATATGTATATCAATAATCTGATTTCATATTTGAAATCAGAAAAAAAAGATCTTTTATTGTAGCGCATAATATACAGGGTGTTTCATTTAAAAAAGTTGAAGTTGCCTATATTTTTCCATTTTTTTATTGCGATATTTTTTTACTGATAATTTCAAAAGATAATATGGAAAAAAACCTATAATTTTTATATAAAACATTTTTTTCTGTCTTCAAAAATAAAGGCTCCAGAAGCCACGTAAATATAATTAGGAATCTGGGTGTACTGTTCGACAGTAAACTATCTTTTGTACAGCATATTCAGGCTTGTTTCAGTAAGGCACTCAGAATGCTTAGTTTCGTTCAAAGTAATACCAAGAATTTTAAAAACATTTTTACTCTCTATGTCTCTCTGGTCAGGCCACATTTGGAGTATTGCACTGCTGTTTGGTCGGCTTTCTATGAAACACATATCGACAAGATTGAGTCAATTCAGAAAAAATTTCTTAGGTATGTTGCATATAAAAGGGGCATCCCATCTGCAGAGATTGATTTTAACGCTCTACAAAGCAATTTAGATATTGACAGTTTTGCCTCAAGGAGGAAAACTGATATCATGACGGCTCACAGAGTTCTTCATGGTTTGGTTAATTGCCCACAAATTCTGTCTCATCTGAACTTTTATATTCCCAGAAGATCCCTCAGAGTCAAAAGAATATTTAATATTCAAACCCATAGGACAAAATATGGACAGAATAGCGCGATTGGTAGAATCATGAGAAATTAAAATGAGCTAAATATAGATCTGTTTCATGTATTTGAGAGCTTTCTTAGAAACCATATTAGGCATCATTAATGTTTTATTAATTTTTGGCTTCTCTAATGCAACTGAATATGTGATAATGTATTATTATGTGATTATATTTTTTTTTACCTTTGTAAAGATTGGGCAGTGCCCGTGAAATAAATAAATAAGTAATCTTACCAGTAACCTCTATGCTATTAACAAGGGTTTAAAGAATTGGAATAGTCAGCTCCTAGGACTTTTAATTTTGCCCTTGTACTTTTAAAGTTACTAATGAATCATGTAAGCCACTTTTTTAAAGATACAGAAAATTAAATTTGATGTGGTTGCATTTTCAGTTAACCATTGGCACAAATATATTGTATATCCAAAGTCACAACAGCTTTAAAAAAGTTCGGATTTCTCTTTCAAACTAGAAAGTTTTTCTCCCCTTTTAATCTTTATTCTCTATATATAAGTATCACAAATCAATGGCATCTCGTACAACTCTTACCATTATCGATTTTATTTAAGGAGCCAGTTGCCTTATTAATGTCCCCACTTTTACAGGAAAAATTCCTTCTTTTTTCCACCGATGAGATGTGGGGTTCTAGCACTCTTTTGCAGGTATTTTCATGGCTTCTGCTAGGAAGAATTGGAACATTGTTCATTCCTTCATCCCTAGAGTATCTAGACTGTGAATGAAGTCTGCTGCCTGAGAGGTCTTTCCTTTCCCTCCAAACTTCTCACTTAAGATACCCACAAAAAATAGTACTTAGGCCTTAAGTCTTTGTGGACTATCCCAAGTTAAAAAAAGTATGTTCCTTTTTGTTTTCATTAAAACTTTATAGCCCTGAAGCTGAAGGTGTAAAAAAAAAG
>JAHBCN010020496.1:0-15073 GCA_019359885.1 Listronotus oregonensis
ATTTGCTTAAATTCGGAAGTTTTAAAAACCACGACCTAAGAAGTACATTGAAGAAAATCGACAACAAGATGCTGTAGTTAACCAAGTTTATAAAAAAAATCCAACATTTTCAGCCAGGGATGTTGATAGAGAATTCCACATACCTACGTCAACCAGTCATAGGGTAGTTAGGACTATTTAAAAAAATATCGTTAATATGTTGAGAAATATGGACAACATTTTGAATTTTAGGTCGTTAGTTTACATCTTCATTTTAGTAGGAATATTAGTTTAGTCACCTTTCATTGTTTTTGTCTTTACTTGTTTCAATTAACTTGTTACGTGTGGTTTTGTTGTAACACGGTATTAACGTTATAGCTATGTTCGCGAAAACCATTTCTAAAAATATCTGTTCATTTTCTTTTTTCCCCAATTACTAATATTTTATTGTTTACAAAAAAAAAATGACGTTGCCGAAATCATGACCAACTGAGAAAATATTTTTTTTTTAAAAAAAATTATAAACTCTTAAGTTATAACATGCTATACATTGTTGAAATCAGAATAAAAAGCACTTTTCTGGTAAAAAAAATATGGCGTCCATATGAAAAAATAAAGTTGATGATGATTAAAAAAACCCGAAACGTAGAAAATAAAAATTGCTTTTCGGTCATATTTACGAAAAAACTTTAAAAAATTTTAAATTTGAAAATTTTCACTCAAAAAAATATGGCCGATTTTCGAAAATGCATGTTTCATTTTTCAAAATTTCTTAAAAACCTGAATTAAAAAAAAACCATAAGTTAACGGGATTAGCTTAAAAACAAATTGCCAAAATTTTCCCCATTTCCGATTTTCTATCTTCGTGGTTTTCCAAGATCCCCATCCTCCACCAATTTGGGACACACTGTATATACAGGTGGGGAAACGAACCCACCGACCATAGGAAATTACATGTATGTTAAAGCATAGGAATATTCGAGGTGGGGTGTGCGTTCTTCGGGCTCAGCCGTATCGCCGTCCCCGGGGATAGCGCCCCTCTGTTCGGCTGGGGTCAGTTTACCCACATCGCGGGGGAAAGGACTGCACGCTTGGAAACAAGTAGGCAAAATTACGATATGCCATATTCTGTGTGGAATTATTTGTTTTCATAAGTTTTTTTTTGCCGACTAGCGAAATAAAACTGGTATTCGGTCATAAATAAATTAAACAAAGATTCTACAAAAAAAATTTTTTAAAAAAAAAAATAAAAATTTTTTATTTAAAAAATTATTTAATTTTTCAAAAAGCCAATGGGGGAAAGTCAAATTGGGGCCCCTTCGGGGGGAAAATTTGGAAAAATAGCGTTGGGAAAAGGGTTGAAAAAGACCTAGGGGGGGTTTTTTTTAGAGTTTTTTTTTTTTTTTTTTTTTTTATATATATATATATATATATATATATATATATATATTTTTATATATATATATATATATATATATATATATATATATATATATATATATATATATATATATATATATATATATATATATATTTATATATATTATATATATATATACATATATGTTTCAAATTGACTCTCACCATTGGGATCTGGAAACTATAGGAGATACGAAGATGGTTAAATTGGGGCAAAGTTGGGCATTTATGTGACCAACAATATACCGTTTAGAAAGTTTGAAAATTCCGAGTAATTCCGGGAGATATCCGGAAAAAACGAAATTTTGGAAAATCGTTTAATTTTTTTTCCTGGGTTTCTTTTTCAACGAATTCCAAAATAAATAATACATTAATTTGCATTGTCACTTTTTCCGCTCTATCGAATGGTGTTTATAGTTTTGCAACTCAACGTTTCGTTTTTCCGTAACCATCATCAACTTTTTTTCTTATGGACGCCATTGTTCCAAAATTTGAATGGCCCTTTTTTCACATTTTCAACGATGTATCATAAGACCCTTGTTCCGGAAAAACCCAAAAATTAACTAGAATTTTTTAATAACGTAGTTGGTTTGTTTCTCAAATCGGTGACGTTAAAGACATTCTGTGTTTTTACGTCAGTGGGTGTCGTTAAAAATGGAATTGCCCAAAAAAGAAAAACGAGATATGGTAAAACCATTACAAGAATGATAGGAACAGTGTGAAAACATCGGAAGTGTTTCTTAACTCGTATCCCGGGGAGACAACCTCATCGAACGTTATTCAAATTATTGGATAGAAACTTCGCTGAGTATGGTTCGGGTTTTAAAGCCTCAGACAACAAAATGACAACCGAATGGTTTAAATAACGAAAATTTCTAAAAACTAGAACTAAAAAATTATAACAAATGTTCAAATACTGCCCGTCATTTTCTAAACAAATCGCCACTCTTCTCTGTATGTTATTAACTGCGGATTTATTTCTCTCCTTCTTAATCTTCCAAACTCCCAAGATGTTGAGTTGAAGTTCCTCCATATTTTGGTATTCGCCTTGCCCATAAATTCGGTTTTTCAACGTACCCCATAAAAATGTATCGAGGACATTGAGATCTGGAGACCTAGCTGGCCATCTTACCGGCCCATTATTCCCAATCCCTGTCACCAAACCTTTCGGAAAGGTAATCAGATACTTGTCTTGTGTTGTGAGGTGGAGCACCATCGTGTTGGAACCAAATACTGTTGTAGTTTGCTAATGGTAAATCGTCCAAATAGTCTTCAAAAGTTGACGTCAAAAACTGATAATACATTTCAGCGTTCAAATTTCCGTTGAAAAAATGAGGTCCCAAAATTCTATTTTTATAAATGCCTGCCCAGACATTAAGACTGAATCGCACTTGGGGTCTAATTTCGAAACTGCCGGGGATTGTTTATGCTCCCCAAAAGTGTTCATTGTTTCGATTAAATATTCCACAATTGGTGAAAGTGTTCATCTGTCCAAAAAAACATTTTCTAGAATAGCTGGAAAATCGGGTCGCCTTTGTAGCCAATCACAAAATTGTAATCGCCTTTCAGAATCACCAGGGTGCAGTTTTTGCGATATGTGGATTTTGTAGCATTTGAAACCACTTTCCCTGATCTCTCTCCAAACAGACGTGTGCGAAGAAACATCCAAATCAGTTTATTGGCGTGTGGATTTACCTGGATTCGTATTTATCTACAAAATATGTATTAGTTTTTCATAAACGGTTTAAATTTTTTTTACAGTTGATCGCAAAGTAACTAATTCCTAAATTCGAACTAAGTCATAAAGTCGACGCATGCCCGGTATGTATTTGAAAATTGCCGCGTTCGTCAACATTTTTTCCGAATAGATAATCGATTAGGTACTTTGCGTCCTAAAACGAATGTTAACATTAAGAACCATACTCAGCGAGGTTTTTATCCAATAATTTGAATAAAGTTCGATGAGGTTGTCGTCTCTCGGGATACGAGTTAAGATACACTTCCGATGTTTTCACACTGTTCCTATCATTCTTGTAATAACGTTTTACCATATCTCGTTTTTCTTCATTGGTGAATTCCATTTTTAACGACACCACAACTGACAGTAAACACAGAATGTCATTTACACGTCATCGATTTGAGAAATCAAAGCCAACTACGTTATAAAAATATTCTAGTTAATTTTTCGGATTTTCCAGGCAACAAGGGTAACTTATGATACATCGTTGAAAATGTGATAAAAAGAACCATTCAAATTTGTGGAATACCTTATGTAATGACGTTTTGATGTTTGCCATAAATCACCTACAAATCAGTAATTTGGTGTTTATAAGACTAGCGTTACAAATTTGCGGGTAAAATTTATTAAAAGCCAAAATTACTCGGTTTAAAACAAAAGTATTTGTTTTCCTATTGTAAAAGGTTTTAAAGAATTGTTATTATTAACACTTTATAATATTATATTCTTTTTATTAGAACAGTTAGAAACAAAAAGATCCAATTATGTGCTCCATTGTCACAAAAAATTTCTTATAACTGCTTTTTTTTGTATCGTCGGCAATAAACTTAAGAGTACGGTCAATAGAAAGGGTTATTAAGCTCCTTATGTTACAAATAGGTTTGTTTTCTATTTTTTGCACAGCTCACGAAGCGAAATAAAGCCTAAATACTAAGTACTATGGGAACCGCATTTTTAGATGATTATTTCCCAGATCCGTCTACGATGTCCAATTATAGAAAAATACAGAAACTGCATTATACTACAACTTTAGACATCGAGGTTGTGCCACCACGAACGTTACATGAATAACTATTACCTTTTTTAAAAAATATGCCTACCAGGCCGGGAATTAAACCTAAATCGCTCACTCAACATAGTCCGGGAGGCAACCGCAAAAAACCAAGCTCATAAGAGAACCCCATAAAACATGTTTTTATATTATTTTATATTGATTTAAGAAAAAAAAGTATTAAATCAAAATTAATGGCCTTATAAAACTTCGTCAGTTTTTTTATATAAATTTTGTTGTAGCCTTTTTGTTTTTGAGATATAAACTATATAAATTTAAAATAATAATTTAAATATCTTAAAAACTAAGAGAGTTACAAAAAAATGTAATAATTAAAAATATGCCTTAAAGTAAGTTTTATTAAAAAGGTTTTAAACATATTTTTAATAAAATAAGTATTAAAGGTGATATAAGCAAAAAAATGATTTTGGCCCTTAAATATTTTGCTTATAACAATATTTTTTCTGGTACAAGTAAGTATACTAGCACTGATCCATTTAAAAATTAATTTAAAATGTTATATTCATTGAATAAAACAAACTAATACACATGTGCCTCGAGGCAATGGGGAATAACCTGGTGGCACGGACATTTTATTTAATTTTTTTGGTCCAATAACTGTACCCATTCTGATCTACTTGAAACTTTAACTAAAATAAAATGTAATCTTTATTTAATTTAAAAAAAAATCCTCCTTTATCTGGGTGTTATATACCTGATAGGACGCTTAACATTTCTCGATCTCCTATGCTACTATCTGTATAGCCCATCGTTTAAATATTTTTATTATCGATTTAAATATTAATATCAATAATTTTTAAAGACAGTTACTTGTTCAGAATGATCCTGAGAAAATTTTAATTATAATTTTAACATATTTTTTATATAGTTTATTTAGCATTAAACTTTTAAAACATATATCTTATTAAGCTATCTACTTCTTTTGGTAGGCTTAAAGTCATTCTTATTTAAATTATGGTATTTACCCATTTAGTTACTACTTTAAGATATGATTAAATGAAAGTTTAAACATCAATTCAACTAAAAAAATAAATAAACTATAAAACATTTTTTTCATGTTAAAAATATAAAATTTTTATCAAGTCTTTATAAATTAATAATATTATTATTTAAATCAATAATAAATATATTTAAACGATGAGCTATACACATAGAAGCATAGAAGATCGAGAAATGTTAAGCGTCTGCCAGGTATATAACACCCAGATAGAGGAGGCACTTATTTTTTTTTGCAATTAAATAAAATTAAAATTTTATTTTAAATAAAGTTTCAAGTGGAAAGGTATGGGTACAGTTATTGGACCAAAAAAAAAATTAAATTAAATATCCGTGCCACTACGTTATCTCCCATTGCCTCGAGGCACATGTGTATTAGTTTGTTTTATTCAATAAATAGAACATTTTGAATTAATTTTTAAATGGATTAAATTACTTTTTGGCTTATATCTCATTTATTACTTATTTTATTAAAAATATGTATATAACTATTTTTATAGAGCTAATCAAAAGGCATACTTTTTGGGCATTACATTTTTTCGTAGGTCTTTAAGTTTTTAAGATATTTAGGTTTTATTTTAAATTTAAATCGTTAATATTTTAAAAACTAAAAGGGCTACAAAAAAAAATGTTAAAAAAAATTTGCAAAGTTTTATTAGACCACCAATTTTCATTATATTCTTTTTTCCTAAAATCAATAGTTTTAGAGTTATATAAAAAAAGGTTTTTCATATTTTTTTTTAAGGTAAAAACTATGCAATTTGAACCCGCTGAGCTGAGGCTGCAATGTTCATAGTAATATAAAAAAAATGTTTCATACGTATCTCTTATAGGCTGGGTTTTTTGCGGTGGCCTCCCGGACCAACAGGCAGACATCTTATTACTCTTTACCGAAAAGCAAGAATGTGACTTTAACCTGATTTTTGTAAAATTTCATTTTGAAAACAATTATGTTTGGTATACCATTCTACTAAAATTTGCACAATGGTACCTTTTGGAAATATATAAAAAATGTTTTAAATGATTTCGTAGTTTACAAAATGGAATGCCTTGGATTAACTACAAAATATTATTTAAATGATAGATCATACATCACAATAGTTCTTAAATGTTCACTTGGACCATCATACGTGTCTTAACTGTTTCATACCTTTAGCCACTTTTTCATAAAATTATTACTTAACACAGTTTTTTCACTAAATAAATATCTGAAACAATATTCAGCCCAACAGGTCCTATTATGCGCTTATATGCACTTTATAGTTAGTAAAACATAAACGAAGCATACCTAATACATTATATTATTTATTACTTTTCCCAGTGGAAAACTATTTATCTAGAGCTCATAAATTTAATGTCTAATTCACTTTAGCCAGTTGGAATATGGATAAGTAAATTAGATTAAATAATAAGGGCGCACTGCAGATGCGGTCTCTCATTAAAATTGTTATTGGAATATTTAAATAATATGAAAGTTTAAATTGCAGTTTCCTAGTTATTTATGGCCTTAAGTACTAGTTAAATTGAATAATTAATAAATTATATAAGGGAGGAATTAAATACAATGTACTGTAAAATATTTCATTTTGATCCAATTTAAAAATATGAAAGTATCAAAAAATTAAAACGATACATTTTAACAGACTGCAAGCATGAATAAAAATCATTTAACGGGATCTTGGACTTGATGCCATTTAATGCCCTGTATCTTAAAAATATACTTAATAGAGCCACCCACGCAGGGTTTAATATCTTGTTGACATTATTCCTGATTTAAATAAAAACCGAAAAAGCATATCTTTGGTGGTCAAAATAAATTGAAATAAAAGATAACCTCACTATTTAGTTTTAAATTTAATAACTATTTTAGAATGTAAAGATAATAAATCTTGGTTTGTAATAAAACCTTCGTATTTTAATTGTCGCTATCGAGTATTTGTTTTAAGGTATAGATCATTGAAACAAATAAGGCATTAAGTGTACATATATATTTTTTCTGTTCCACCAGTGATTAAAAAATAATTTTAGTAGTTTTCATTTGAACTCACATAATGGATGCTTACGAAACGATATCCAGTAACAAAGAAAAAAATAATATATAAATACAGGCAGACTTACAATTTCTTAAATGTTAATTCTTTTGTTTAAAATTTAGTAAATAGGTCTAAAATTAAATTTTTAACTGTTTTGTTTCATAAATTCTTTCGTTTTTTTTTTATTTCTTACCATAAGAGTAGCCGGGTAATAAGTGTCAAAATGTATTTTTTATTATTTAAAACGCACAATAGAAATATTTTTATTTAATATCTTAATAAAAACCTATTTGTTTTAAGGTGTTTTGATCAGTTAATATACAGGGTGATTCATGAGGAAATGTTAATACGCAGAAACGTATTCAGGGTCCAAAAGTAAACACTAAAAGTCTATACAAATATGGGTGCGCAAGGTCTTCGTTTCCGAAATACAGGGTGTTTGCCACAGAGCTGACATGTGCTTGAGAAGTAAATGGTGGAATTTTTGAAAATTATAAAACCTAGCTTATGTTTTGCTGAACATAATTTAAGAACAATAATTTTATTGAAAATTAAAATACATATTGTTTAATTATACATTTTGTTTTATAATTTTTTTTAAATTTTGCTATAATAAAATCAGATCCATCGTAATTTTTTTAAATCCAAATATCTAGAAAACGGTTGCTCATATCAACTTTTAACATGTTACCCTTTTAACGTAAAAATGACAAAACAATTATTTAATTTACTTAAAAAATACACGGCCGTACCAAAAAGTTGTGATTGTTCAAAATAGTAAAAAGAAGTGTAGATGAAGCCCCTACAAGTAAGAGCATTACTAAGATTAGGTTAGAATCCGTCATACTAAAAAACACCAGGTTAACAATTTTTACTCCAATATTTACATTATCATGGATTTTATTGAAAATATAGAAAAATTAAATAAAAACTTTAACACCCTGTATTTCAGAAACGAAAGCCTTGCGGACCCATATTTGTATAGACTTTTATGTTTATTTTTGGACCCTGACTACGTACCTGAAGTATTGACATTGCCTCATGAATCACCCTGTATAATAATATTCTCCCATTTTTTGTTGAGTCATTTCACTAAAAAATGTTAAAATTTGCTTTATTAATTCTAATCCATTTCCATAACTTTGATAAATCCTCCCGAGACCTATTAGAGAGAGTCTTTTGCAATCTCCATTATCTTTATTCATCCTCCATTAGTCTTTCCTTCAAGTCTGTATAACCCCGAGACTGGTTGGTTGATATATTCCCGTGGGCTCATTTCCGGTTGCCCAAATATGCCTGTCTTTTGTGATTCAATGCTTTACATTCGCACAGGATATGGTAGACTGTTTCTTCCCCTCTCGATACGCACAGGATATGGTAGACTGTTCCTGTCGACATCACCTTGGGTCCCTTGAAGAAAGTAAGTGTTAATAATGCTGTAGTAACCCTTGTTAAGAGGTGAGGCCACTGTAGAATTCTCAAAAAATCGTTTTTTTTGGTTGAAATAGATACTTTAAAGCTTCTAAAATGTAAGGCAAAAAGAATTAAACCTAAAAAATCCGCGCATTTTCTGCAGCGTGTCAGTTGTCTCCAAAATGACAGAACATACCCTATACGCGCCTGCTCAACTGCTTACCTATTGTTTTTTTTTTCGTTTTTGATTATATTTATCTAGGTGACTTTACTTTTATGAAAATTTTACGTATCTTGCAGCACGCAGCATAAAAATCAGTTTTTAATATTTTTGCTTGAAATTTAAAAAAATATATTTAAAACATTATTACGCAGTGCACCACGTACGGAATTTAAGATAAATTAATTAGAATATTTTTTATAAACAAAAATTGGTCATTTTTTGGTCGAAAATTTGACTTTCTATTTTAAACATTCTACCACTTACTCAAAAATCAATATTTTTAAAATTTCGTACGTGTTTCATAAGCTGTACTCATGTTAATTAAGAGAAAATTTGTTGCCTTGTCATGTCAACGGAAACGGCTACAGCACCGCCATTTCTTAATGTTTTTTTAACGAAAATTTGTTTACTTGCTGTTTAATATATCGAAAACAACTTGCTATTTTTTTATTTGACCCTTCCTTCCTTTAAAAAAATTGAAAAAAGGTCGTTTTAGTGGCCTAATCCCTTAAGTAATAAGTGGTAATTACATTTCACCTAAAAATTAAAATAGGAAATTTTCTTTACCGCACCCACCTTGACACAGTATCTTTTAGCTACACGTGTTGTTTAATTTTTTTCAATTTATTTGTTTTAAATATAATTTAATATAAGACAGACCATATTTTTCAAAACCCCTTTACGGTTTCATAAACCAAAGTACTTTATATATTAAACCGCTGGTGAAATGTAAACCAATTTTCTCAAACACTTTGTTAAATATATGATCAGCGTCCATTGTGGTGCAACGGTGTTTCCTTTGTACTCCTAATTGAGGTCTCTTAGAGAGAAGTATAAAATACTAGAGGGCTTTTGCTGACCCATCCACATTATAAATTCCGAGAATAAGCTACGAGGTTTACGTAACTTTGTAACTAACATGTTTGTTTATTATTGCGTAATTTTGCATAACAATGTTTTATTTATATATTTGCATTTAAATTACACGTAAACGTAGTTAACTGAAAATGGTCAAAAATAAAAATTTTTACCTAACATTCATTAACATTTAGATATAATTGACAATATATTATTTTACCTGGTAGTAGAATCATTAGTATATTTTATTCAACTTTTTTATCACAAGGAAAGTAACCTAAAAATGTATTGCCCCAATAACTTTAAAACTGTGTCATCTGCTAATAAAACGTATAAAAAGAAACTACACGCAATAACCTAAAACTGTTTTTCCCAGCATGTAATTAAATACACAATTTTACCTTTTTATAAAGTTTTTTTTACTTTTGTTTTTTTACTAACAATTAGTTGACTTACAAACTATGAGAGACTATGAGTTGAATTTTTAGAACAATCGTCAAGTATAATGGAATTCTCAATGCCGACAGAACATCGGGGTTATCCAAGAAAAAAGTCTCTGTACATCAGTGGAACTATTAGATTAGATTAGATTAGATTATTTGAGTGGAGATGGCAAAAATGACCTCCACCACTACAACCTTACCAGATTTATTGTGGTTTCTCCTATCGTTCTTTAGAGTACCTTGTCCAGGCCTGTCTTCTTAAGTAGACTCCAGAGTCTTACGGCAATTTTAAAGTTAATTTATACAAGGAAATTTTGTAACGCCCCACTTGGGAAAAAAATTTCAATGAAAGTCTCGGGTAGCTAGAAATAAAAAAAAAAAAAATAATCATTATTGGCAAAGGATGGTTACAATAAATACTTATGGAGTTAAGAAAAATATTGAGAGGCTAACAAACAAAAAAAATTGGTCGGGGGTTAAAAAAAAAAAATGTCAAAATTTTTATCTAATTAAAATTATAAAACAATATTTAAATTAAACCGTATAAGATTATTACCAAAGATTAGAAAAACCTTAACCTCCACCACAAAATGTCCCTACCAATTTTTTTCCCTAATAGAATAGGTTAAAAGTAAGTGACTATACCCCCAAAGGATACCATAAAAAAAATTTTCTTTCGATAACCTTTAAAGCTTTAAAAGTACTTTTATACTTATGCCCAAAATTCCAGTCTTAGATTTTAGTAAGGTACAAAAAAAAGTGTTAATGACTGTTCACCAGACAGAAAGGTTTTAAAGTGACATCAAGTATTCAAATGATTAGCAGGGTTTTAAAAAAAATTTCAGTTCAAATCAAATGACGCGAAGCATTCTCTTAAGTCAATGTTATATCATTAATCTAAAAAAATTTTTTTAAATTTTAAGACTTACTGTGTTTTTTGTTATTAGGAAGCAAGTGGTTGTGTCTTAGAAACGGTAGTCTAGCGTCAGTCATCAGCAACTTGGGTTTACGAATCTCCAAAAAGGCATGGGATTAAATCCATTAACCGAACTGGAACAGGCATAAGTCGGGCCGGAACAAAAAATCAAGTCGAAAAATCAAAGGAAAAACCCGGGATAAAAAAAAAACAGACAAAAGAAAAAGAAGAAGAAGAAGAAGAAGAAGAAAACCCCCAAAAAAAAAACCCCGTCTGTTTATCTGGTTATATGAATTTTACGAAACACAGAAATTACACCCCCTACATAAATTACCCAATAAAAAAAATTTAAAAAAAGTTCTTTAAAAAAACAACCCTTTTAAAGAAAACCCCACAAATTAACTACGCAATTACAAACCCCAAAACAAACAAACGTTTTCAAATTAGATAAAAAATTAAAGTAGCAATTTGAAAAAATTTTGTGAAATAGTAAAATTCTTACCTTTTTCCAAAATTTAAGAGCCACTATCCCCCCTTTAAAAATTTAAACGAAGAAAAAGGGTTCCTACAAGTTTTCCAGTGGATAATCCTTTTTTAAGAAGAAAAAACCCAAAATTTAGGATAAACATTTACCCGAAACAACGTACTACAATTAGACAAACAAAGGGAAATTTATTAGGCATTTGTTCAACAATCCCCAAAACAAGGGTTAAAATTTTTTAGAACTTCCCACGGTTTTTCCTTGGTTTCGCGGGAGAAAAATTTCCCCCAAAAATTATTTTTCACCGAAGGTTTTCTGTAAGGGACGATTTTTAAAAACCCTTCTTGCTAAAATTCCCAACTCACACACAATCCATCACTGGCTCGTGGCTGGTTTTTCCATCACCCCAAGGGGTTTGGCTCAAGACACCGGGAATAACCAGATATTACTAAAAACGCACTTTCACCCCCGAAAAATAAACCCCAAACCAGATAAACCGGTTTTGCGAACTTTCTGAAAATTTAGGAATCACTCTCGATTTGAGACCCCTTACGGTACCAAGCCTTCTTACGACATCTTGCCAGTCATTTTAACCAAAAAAAAAAGAAAAAAAGAAAACAACTTCCCTTAAACCTGACTTATTTTAAAATGTAAAAATTTTTAAATTTCAAAACTACAAAACAAAACAAAAGTTATGAATATACAAAAAAAAAAAAAAATTTTAAAAATACCCACACGGTTACAAAAAAAACCACAAACATGTCAACGCCCCCTGAAAAAAAAAAAAGGCAATAAATAATAAAACACAAAACTTTCCCCAGCCCAAGCTATTATAAACAACATTTCAAAGTATAGACCTGCTTTCCCCATTTAAGGTATTTATAAAAAGGGATTTTAAATCAAAAAATTTTTATAGTTCAATTTTTTAACTGTAAAAAGTCTTGACACTGACCACTCCATTCTTGCCGGTTTTGCTTTTCCCCACCAAGCCAGTAAAACCCAAGCACATAGTGCTTCGCAGTAGCACCCACATGACGGCTGTTTCTTCCCTCCTAAACCCGGCATCCCCCACCAGACCATTTTTCCAGGTGCTTTTTTGTTTGCAATCCTGTTAGTTGACCTACCGTTATCCTTTAAAAATTACGACTGTGGCTCAGATGAGGTAAACTTTGGGGACAGGTCTGAATAAACACCTTTGTCTGTGTTGTCCTGGTGTTTGTACCCACCAGCTTTAAAAATTTTTTTCTACCCAGCTCTTAATAGATGCTTTAAAGAGGTTGCAGATTTCCCAGAAGGCTCAGGGGTGATCCTCTTTTTGGGAGGTCGTCGCCCCTTTTTTTACTTGGGGGGCTCTGGGCCCGGACCCCGGCTACCGAAGTTCGTTTGCCAAATCGACTTTTTCAGGGCCTTAACAGTCCCCCCCTAGCTTAAAAAAATTTTTTGGAAACTGATGGTTTTTAGGGCCGTTGGTGTCTGAGTAAAATGAGATGTGCCATGGAACCATTACAAAAAGTCTTAAATCCTTTTTTACACCAAAAGATCAAAATATTAATAATTTTAATTTATTTAATACTAGTAAATAAATACAGAACATTCCCAATTCCTATTTAGTCGATATATATAATAAGCCTTCTTTATATGATACCATTTATGGAGTACATAAACAAGATAAAAAGAAATTGTGTATAGCTAAATTGGAAGTACGTGTTAAAAATGACAAGGTGTTATTTTAAAATTAAAATAAAAATGTGGCCATATTTGATGGTAAACATGAGCTATACGAATTATTATTTTTAAAATACCTTTTGATATTGGGTAAAAAGAATAAGATAAGTAGACATGTCCTACACAATTATAAAAATATTTTAAAACTAAATAAAGCTGTTTATAATGGTTATAATATTAAAAAAGTTTTGAGAAAAACCAAGTAGAAAAAGTACATTTATATTATAAAAGCCATTATCGCAAAACAGATGATTTGGGTTTTTGTTGGGGTTTTATTATTCTTAAAACCTTACTTGAGTAATCGGGGGGTGTCGAAATCCGTGGTCATAAATCCTATAACTTTTAAAACCAAAGTGGTGCTCCACAGGGTAGTAACCCGGCTCCTCAACTGTTCTCATTATTTATCAAGATATATGTTGTATATCATAGAGCATTGGGGGTCATCGATTGCCTCACATTACAGTGTGATTTAAATGCAATCATGGTGGATATCAACAACTTCCCCCCAAACACCGAGAAATGTTTTTTATGCCCACACAAGTGAATAATCCTTTCCCTTTCAGTAAAGATTGATAATGCTGTTATTGATCGTTGTAGATTGGGTATTACTTTTGATCCAAAGTTTTTTTGAAACACATAGCCCAAATATGGTAAAGCAATGAGAATGCTGGGTTTTACATGCGTAATTCAAGTTATTTTAAAATATTCAAACATTAAAAACCTTGTATTTCTTCTATGTCCGTGATACTTGAATATTATTGAATTGAATATAAATTGAATACAATTTTTGACCAATTTACAAAAGTATATAGTTAATTAAAAATGTTCAAAAAAAATTTTTTAAATTTCTTTTATTTAAAAGAGGACATTTTCCCCAAAAGTGTCGATTAGGGTTAGTCCAAGAGGGTTTTGATTTCCCGTTTTAAAGATCGTAAAAATACATATCAATACAATTTCTTTTCAAAGTCTGTAAGCCTTTTTTGACAGTCCTGAATTACTATCCCAGATAATGTTCCAGTTCCCTTTTAGATCTGCCAACTTCCCTTTTTTTGACTTCCTGATCTTCTACTAATGTTTTTATTAAAAACACTATTTCAAATGGGCCTTTTTTAAGACCCGTAAAACAGCTTTTAAACCGTCATGGTTCTTTACAAAAAGTTGAATGTAGGTTATTCTGACGCTTAGCCTTATTTTATAATATTGTTGAAAAACTTTTTTCATTAAAATTTTTTTAATTGTTTTTTTTTTTTTTTTCTATTAGAAGTTAAAAAAATTTCTTTTAAAAGGGAATGTTTGACAATAAAGAGTATTATTATTATTATTTAGAAAGATCCGACATGACGATCCTAGGCACCGACCCCATAGGGCACGGAAGGGTCCGTATCGAAGACCACCCCTCGGTCCGCTCGGTCAGTGATCTTGGGCCAAATTATTTCCTCAAAACGGGGGAAAAAACAAAAGATTTTCATTTTCATCACCAGTTTTTCGGGTGAATGTTACTGGGGGAAAACACTTCACCCCCAAAACATTTTCCCTTTATGCCCCCCCAAAAGGACAAACAGGACAACCAACCCATGTTATACTCCGGGGAGAGCCTCCAAGTTCGAAGTAGATCCTGATATTTGCGTTTTTCCCGTTCCCTTTTTTATCGATGAGTTTCCGCCGGGGGGAACCCAACCATACATAAAATTATTCCTTTTTCAAGGAGAAGATACGGTTTATTGGCGCGAATTTGATGCGAGGAAGCATAATTCCAAAATTAGGAAGTTGTCATTTT